>JAIUZE010003096.1:0-106026 GCA_022085475.1 Heliosperma pusillum | reverse complement strand
GATTATTCCCGTGCCACTTGGGTTTATTTGCTACTTGATAAGACGAAAGTAACTGACATGTTCATAAATTTTATCTCTATGGTTGCCACTCAATTTTCTAAAACGGTCAAATGTGTCCAAAGTGATAATGGGACTGAATTCAATTGTATGGCTGTATATTTTTTCCAAAAAGGGATACATTTTCAGACGTCTTGTGTTGGCACGCCTCAACAAGATGGCCGTGTCGAGCGTAAGCACCGTCATATCTTGAATGTTGCGAGGGCTCTTCTCTTTCAAGCTCATTTGCCTAAAACTTTTTGGGGTGAAAGCGTGCTTACTGCCGTCTACTTAATTAATCGTACTCCCTCTGCTTTGCTTGATAATTTGACTCCCTATGAGTGCCTTCTTGGTGTTACCCCGTCTTACACCAATTTGAGAGTTTTTGGGTGCCTTTGTTTCGCCCATAATCAAAATACTTATGGTGATAAGTTTGAAAAACGCGGTCGGAAATGCGTTTTCGTTGGTTACCCACACAACAAGAAAGGTTGGAAGTTGTATGACCTTGAGATGGAAATTTTTTTCGTGTCCCGTGATGTTGTGTTCCATGAGAATTTCTTTCCTTTCGCCTCTTCTATCTCTTCGTTACCCCCTACGGATCCCAGTCTGATGCTCCATTTAATGGGTCCGTTGATGAGAGTAGGACCGCCACTCAGAGGGGGTCTACTAATACCACACTGGTTGGGGCTCCTTCCGGTGGTTCTTGTACAGATGGAGTGGGTAATGAGAATGACAATAATGTACACATTGATGCTGACCTTGGCTGTGGTCGTCGACAAAAATTTCCTAACTCTCGACTGCGTGGTTATGTTCTCGGCACTGCACAAAATCCATCCTCGCGCTCACCCAGTCCACCTTCGTCACCCTCATGTACTCCTTATTCTTTAGCAAATTATGTTGATTGTGCTTCCTTTTCGGAGAAACATCATCATTTCCTTGCAGCTATTACTTCACATGATGCACCACCACTTTTAAAGAGGCTATTCGCGATGAAAAGTGGTGTGCGGCAATGAAGGATGAGATCGACGCTCTTGAACACAATGAAACATGGGAGCTTACCGATCTTCCTTCTCATAAAAAGGCTCTAGGGTGTCGTTGGGTATATAAAATTAAGTACAATTTCGTTGGTACTCTTGAACATTTCAAAGCCCGCCTTGTGGTTTTTGGTAATCATCAGGTAGAAGGCTTAAACTATGGGGAGACTTTTGCTCCGGTAGTCAAAATGGTCACAATTCGAGCCTTCTTATCTATTGTTGCTGTCAAAGATTGGGAATTGTATCAAGTGGATCTCCACAATGCTTTTTTACATGGTGATTTGAACGAAGAGGTGTATATAAAATTTCCACCTGGTTTTAGTCGTGGAAAGGAGGGCAAGGTTTGTCGTCTGAAGAAATCTTTGTATGGCTTACGTCAAGCTCCTCGTTGTTGGTTTGCCAGGCTTGCTGCTTCGCTCTGTGATTACGGTTTCACTCAGTCTTATTCTGGTTACTCACTATTCTCTTACTCGCATAATGAGGTTCGTCTATTTATCCTTATTTATGTTGATGACCTCATTATTGCGGGCAATGATGCTTCCGCTGTCTCTGTTTTCAAAACATATTTGGGAAATTGCTTTCATATGAAAGATTTGGGGACACTTAAGTACTTTCTCGTTATTGAAGTGGCCCGTAGTGCCGAGGGAATTTATCTCAGTCAGCGTAAATATGCACTTGATATTATCTATGAGGCTGGCTTACTTGGAGCTAAACCCGTCGTGACCCCACTTGAACAAAATCATCAACTTGGGCTCGCGGGAGGGGCGGTTCTTGAAGACGTTGAGGCCTATCGACGTCTTGTTGGTCGTCTTATCCAATGTTGTCAGTTTCGGGATTCTACTTTGGATCGATGGGGTAGGTAGAATCGAATCGATATAATCGGATCTTAGGATCGTAAGATTCTACGAATTAACTACATATAGTTTTTTATTTGGTAAATACCTAAAATTGAAGTTCATAATACATATTTATTAGTATTTATCCATAAATTATTGATGATTAATAGTTTTAGTGTCATTTTATGAACATGTTTGTACAACTTACACAAGATTCGGATTGTACATCGTCATTATATAAAATATATATTTATTCTTTTTCCTATAAATTCGGATCGTAGAATCGTAAAATCGTAGGATCGTATTATGATCCTACCTCTAAAATATTTATCAAAAGTAGGATCATAAGATTCTACAACCATAATAGAATCGTAAGATCTGGAATCGGTCAAGCGTTTTTGGATCGTAAAATCGTATAATCGTAGGATCGAATCGGGATTCTGACAACAATGGTCTTGTCTATCTTGCAGTTACACGTCCCGATCTTTCTCCTGCGGTGCATATTCTTTCTCGTTTTCTCATCAACCACGACAAGAAGATTTAGCAGCTGCCTTGCGTGTGGTTCATTATTTGAAAGAGAGTCCGGGCCAGGGAATACTTTTGCGATCTGACAGTGATTTTGTCGTCTCTGGTTGGTGTGATTCTGACTGGCCGGTTGCCCTCTGACCCGTCGCTCGACTACTGGATGGTTTGTTTTCCTTGGTGGGTCACCAATTTCTTGGAAGACAAAGAAACAAACCACTGTTTCCCTTTCCTCTGCCGAGGCCGAATAGGCGAGTTGAAATGGTTACGAGGCCTTTTGTTTAGTTTGGATGTTTCCGTGCCCTTGCCTATGAAACTCTTCTGTGATAGTCAGTCCGCTATACACCTTGCTCACAATCCGGTTTTTCACGAACATACTAAACACATTGAGATTGATTGCCCTTTTGTTCGGGATGCGATAACCGAGGGATTAATTACTACGACACATGTCTCTACCAGCGAGCAACTTGCGGATATTTTTACTAAAGCCTTAGTCGTGAAACAATATTTTTATATTCTCCGCAAGCTGGGTATTCTTGATCTACATGCTCCAGCTTGAGGGCCGGTATTACGGTCTATATGACCAAGTATGTAATGTGAAAGGCCAAAAGCCTATGTGGAAAAGCCAAGAGGTTAGCTTGTAATCTATTTATTCAATTCCTAAAGTTAATAGAAAACACACTTTATCTTCATCTTTCATAAAATAACCATTTTTTCAAAGTGGTTACTGTTTACAGAATTTTTTGCCAAAGTAGGGCTCATCCTACAACTATTTACCAAAATAAGGCGCCTTTGAAACTATTTACCAAAAATGGGTCCACGTCATCAATTTCCGCCTTTTTATTTTTTTAAAAAAATTTTAATACATCTCGCTCTCCGGGAGAGCGAGATGATTCAGCGTCAAATTCCAAAACCTTCTGCCAATCTATTATATGAGTTCTTCATCTTCTCGCTGTCCCGCATAGCGAGAAGGTAGTGAAATCAACACCTTCTCGCTCACCCGTATAGCGAGATGCTACTGCATCTATTACTTACACAAGCAGCCCCCCTTCCCCCTGTCATTTAGCCTATAATTCATATAACAAAGTTGCTTTGTTAAGACATAAGAGTTCGTTAATCATAAACCGTTTCATAGAAGTTGATAAATTTGATGTTCATACAAGCTAATTGTTTTAAATTAAAACAAAACCAAACGTAATTGTCTTAAACTAAAACGAAACATAGTTGTCTTAAAATAGAACCAAACATAACCAAAGTTTCATCATATACTATCTAATCTTGACGACGACTTTTCCCCTTCTTTCTTGCCCTTGACGTTGATGGTCCTTCCTCACTCTCTTGGGTAAGTTGCCTACGAGTATCTAAATGGCGAAAGTCGTATCGTGGAGGGGATGGTGGTCTTGGCTCTTCATAGTTGACAAGATGTTCTTGATTGGTGTGACGCAAGGCATTAAGTGAGCATTGTCGCATGCTTTCAATCAATGTGCAATGATTCAAAGGGACATCGTCCGACATATCCTTAAGCATTGTTGTTGCCGGGTTGTAGTTGTATATGTTGCTCTCGGTCTACATTTTATAAATCGTCAACATTAGAAAAATAAATAGTCAAGCGAAATAAATATAATTGATATAAATTGAAATAAATAAAAATGACTTACTAGCAATTGATAATCGGCGGCGGTAGGGGAGTAATAGTGATAATCCGTGTAGTCTTCAACGACTTGGCTACTATGGGGAGCAATGCGTTGACGAGTGATTGGGGTGTACCATTCGTAGTACTCATTGTCCCGGCTCATTAACCCGGAGTATTGGCTTCCCCCTTGAACTGTTTTGCGCATACGGTTTTCCCACTGGATTATGTACTCCCTATGTAGTTGAGCATAGTTTGTTGTACTATTCCCTTGTCGACTAACATCATGCAAAGGGATAGAAGTATTGCATTGTTCGGGGATGTTTTGATCCCAACCAAATTGTCGCATACACCTATTTGGAAGATGCCATTCCACCATTTCAAAGCAAATCATGGGAGCAATTACATACCATTCCTCTTGGTTAGTCAAGCATCTAGGCGATACATGTTGGAGGACATTTTGTGTGTATGGTACCCAAACAAACTCCGACTCAACCATTATATCAAAAAGGTCCCTCAACACGCTTAGTCCTAGCCTATGGTCTTTAAATGAACGTGCTATCCTAAGCCATTTACATCCCAAAGGATCAACTCCCGCCCTCATTTGCGACCCTAGTGGATAATCAACTCCTTGAACCATAGGTACCTTAGACCGTTTAATAACCGGGCGAGCAATTGGAATCCTTTCCCAGCTCCAAAGTTGCAACAAGAGGAGTGGCCCGGCAATTTGCCAAACATCTTTTTTCGTAGCCTTACATAGGTTACGATAAAGACATGCTAGTACCCCACTACCCCAACTAAACTCATCTAACTTGGTCAAATCAGATAAAAGTGGGAGGTAAAGCAAACTTGCTAAATTTCCTGTCTTGTCCGGAAACAACACCGCACCAAACAAATAGAGCAAATATGCTCTCACATATTGATGCAACGTCTCTTCATTCGCATCTTGGGGTAGGTTTTGATAGTTTTGATGTAGCCATTTAAGTTTCAATTTACCTCCCTTTAACCATTCACTTGACGGCCTACGGCCAAGCAATTGCTCACATAATAAACCCCATGGATGCTCACTAAGTCCCGTAACGGCTTTACCGCTTATTTGTAGCCCCAACAAGATTTGCACATCTTGTAAAGTGACTGTGGTTTCCCCAAAAGGCATGTGGAAGGTATGTGTTTCTTGCCTTCACCGCTCAACCAAAGCGGTGATCAAGTCATTGTCTATGGGCACATAACAAAGCCTTGATGCTCCATTAAATTGGGTATTGCTTACGTAGTCTAGCACGGGACCCGGAACTACAAATGAGGATAGAACCTTCATGTGAGTTCTACAAGTGAGTGGTGGACATTCCTTCAATAAAATTATTTGAAATATTAGAATGAAATATGGACTAATGGTAAGTAATATTTTATGAGAGCAATATGTAATGGTATTTATTACCTTGCCATCCTAAATAGCGGTGCTTCTATGACTTTCTTGAAGATGTAAAATCCTGGGGTCATAAGGTCCGGGATCCATAATCTACAAAACAAACGATAGGCACCAAAAGCACGAAACAAAGAAATTGATATTGAAAAAGTTACTTAATAATTCCAAGTTTAATACAAAAGGTAACACAAAAGTAACTAGAAATAATACAATAAGGTAACTAGAAAAAATCCGAAGTTCAAATTGTAAAAATAGAAAAGTAGCTAGAAATAATACATCACATTGTTACAAAGTTCAAATCCGAAGCAGACGAGGAACTAGCTTTCAATGGACAACCGCGTTTGTTATGACCCTCCACACGACATATGCTACATGTCACCGTTGAGCGCGAATCCATTTCATTGTGGATTCTCGAAGATTTAGGTCGCCCTCCACCTCTCTTCAATTCAGGGTTAGGCACTAGTTTCTTACCAACCCAAGGAGCCCAATTAGCTTCATCGGAAACTGGGTGAAAAATTGAACGATATGAACCATATAACTCACCACAAGAACAGAAGGGATCAACATATTGGTCACTACTTATACCAAAAGACCGGCATACCGCCATCACATGTGAACAAGAGTAGTGGTAAATTTGCCACTTGTTGCAAGTACAAGTTTTTTCAGAAAGGTGAACCGTATGTGAATGTTGAGCATCAGTTGTTAGCCTATTACCACGTCCGGTGACAACTCCATAAAGTCCGGTTTGATGATAAAAAATAGTGACGGTATGATGTGCCGCTAGCTCAATGTTTTCTTGAAGTTTCTTTTGCACCTTTTCAGACCATGTGTGACCTAATAACATCCTATCATTTGCATTCCCACGCCTCTCAACAAAATAAGAATTAAGGCGGAAGAAGGTTGCCTTCACAAGAGCGGTTATTGGCAAAAACCGAACACGTTTCAAAACACCGTTAAAACATTCGGAATTATTAGTAGTTTTAATACCATATCGATGTCCACCATCATGACATAAAGACCATTTGCTAGGTGGAATGCTCTCAAGTAAAGCTTTTGCACTAGGGTTCATTTCTCCAATTTTGGCCATCTCTCTATTAAATCTTTTCAATTGTTTTGCACCAGCGGTTGAAAGATAAGCTAGCTTTACTTCGTTACTTTTGAATTTCGTGTTAATGTTTGACGCATGATGTCTAATACAATATCTATGATAGGCATGTGGTTCCACCCAATCAACATTATTCATTGCCCGCATAATACCAACATGTCTATCAGAGATAACACATACACCCTCTCTTCTAGTGACTAAACGTCTAATGCAACCCATAAACCATCCCCAAGTATCTATACTTTCACAATCAACAATGCCAAATGCTAATGGAAAGATTTGGTCATTGACATCAACTCCAATGGCAATCAAAAGGACCCCTCTATATTTTCCATACAAATGAGTTCCATCGATTGTTATAAGTGGCCTACAATGCTCAAAACCCCTAATAGAAGGTCCAAATGCCCAAAAAACACGATCAAATTGCTCCTCCTTTTCCTTTCATGTCCTTTTATTCCCAAATTCAACAACGGTACCCGGGTTTGCCTCTTGCAAAGCACGAAAGTATCGAGGGAGGTACGCGTATGACTTCTCCCAATCACCATACAAATCTGCCATAGCACGTTGTTTTGCATGCCATATTTTCATGTAAGAAGGTGTGAAATTGAATTGAGTGGTCATTGAGGCTCTAAGTAAAGAAATTTTAGCTCCCCAATCCGCTTCAACAAGTGTCCTTATGTGTTTGGCAATGAAGGATTTATTTAAGTTAGGATGATCAATAAGAGGAGCATCAACAACACAAGAAGGTAAATGCGGACCTTTGTAAGTGACTATAGTAAAAGCATCTTTAGTGACATCTTTTTGAGACGCTCTTAAAGTCCATGTGCAAGGAGTTGGCTTTCTACCACATTTGTATGTAACAGTAGTAGATTTTGATTCCGCGGTTCGAAAAACTTGATTCCTCTCGATATGATATTGTTGGACAAATTGTGATAAAATAAGTTTGTTGTTAAACCTTTGGCCAACACAAAATTCTCCACCTTTAACAAATTCAACATAAACCCCATCTATCCATCTATTAACAAATTGTTCAATAGCATGAAGCCTAGTAAACTCCCCACTAGGAGCGGAAGGTGTAACAAGATCTTCACCATCATCATCATCATCATCATCCACCTCATTTATTAAAATATCATCCTCATTTTCTTCAAATTCACCCTCATTTAGATTTACATCATATTGATGTTGATCAACACTATTCGCACTTAAAGAGACACAAAACATGGGATCCTCTCCCCTCATTACTTGACTTAGCATGTTTGTAAAAGTTACATTACTTTCAACGGAGGAAGGATTAGGAATAAAATTAGATGGTTGGATTGGTGTCAAGTCAATAAACAAATCCATGGAGACCGATTTGAATGATATACACTAGCCCATAACGCCCTTAAACCTCGGGCATTATCTAAAGACAACAATTTATACCCTTTTACACTAGGATACTTCATCTTAATTTTCAAAGCAAATTCACTACCATCAACCTCTAATTCATCACAAATTAAAGAACAAACTTCATTAAAGCTTTGATTGCTACTAACAAACACAAAAAATTGTTCCCCACCTTTATAAGTTATATTCTCTCCTTCAACCATTATCTCACCATTACAATAACAACACAAAGGGTAATTGATTTTCTCCATTTCAATTTTTCCACAACTAAGCAATTGATTAAAACAACTTAAGCAAAGATAAATAGCTATGAAATCAACTACTTAAACCGAAATTTACCTAATATGCAAAAGGGGGAAATACATATAATCAATTATAAATTGAAATCTAATTGCAATGAACAAGAGTATCACAATAGTAAAGGAATGTCATTACCTTATAGTGTGGTTGAAAGAAATGAAGGAGTGATTTGGGTGGATTGGGATTAGAGAGTGAGAAATTCGATTTTTAGGGTTTGAGGTTTTGGGGTTTTTTTTTCTAATGTCGTCGAGTAAATGAATGGGGAAAGGGGGGGCTGTTTTCTTAAGTTGTAGTTGCTATAGTATCTCGCTCTCCGGGAGAGCGAGAAGATGTTGGATTTTGTAGCATCTCGCTATGCGGGACAGCGAGAAGGTACTGAGTTCATATAATAGATTGACAGAAGGTTTTGGAATTGATGTATTAAAATTTTTTAAAAAAAAATAAAAAGTCAGAAATTGATGACGTGGACCCATTTTTGGTAAATAGTTTCAAAGACGCCTTATTTTGGTAAATAGTTGTAGGATGAGCCCTACTTTGGCAAAAAATTCCGGTTTACAATTAAACGATCACTGTTCAACACAAAATGGCAACAACTTATCATAAAATGATCACTTTTTATTAAAAACTACTTATAAAACGATCATACAGAAGAATTAAATTGTCTCGAACACAAACTCAAACCTAACTTCAACCAAACCACCTTGAATATTAACAAATCCAAAAGCCGTAATTTACACTTCACAATGAGAACCCTACTATTAACAAGATCAGTAGGTCTTGCTTGCGACGGATCGGATTTTGCGACGGGTATTTTGTGAGAGAAAATGGGTAGAGGGGACAAGGTGGGCACCCCTCATGTGCTCTCCACTCACCCTTGATGGGTATTTTGTGAGAGAATATGGTATCCGTCTTAAGCTTGTGACGGATAGTGTCCGTCGCAAATGAGAATTTGTGTAACAAGATTAAAAGGACAGTCTTGAAAAGTCACAACTTATATAGTACGTCGAGGACTCTATTAGTCTATTAGTCTATTAGCAGCTTGTATTGAACACGGATACTATTCGTCACAAGTTGAAGACGGATAATGTTTCTCTCGTAAAATGTGAGTGAGAGGACAAGTGGAGTATTCATTTAGTCTTTATTTGTCCTCCTCACTTACATATTGTAAAATAAACACTATCCGTCCTTAGCTTGTGACAAATACTGTTCGTCTTCAACTAGAACTTGTGTTAGTCTATTATTAAAAACTGTTCCATATATTGACATTTGCATAACATAGTTGGGTCCATGTTCCTTAATTTGCCGTCTCTCCTCTCCCATCTCCCCCCTACTTTCCTCCCTTTTCCATTTTATCTCTTTCTCTATTTACTCTTCTTCCTCCTCATTTCTTTATTCTTTTCCTACTCTTTTTATTCCCTTTAATTCTTATTATATTAGAAACCTCCAAGAACTTTCCACATTTCCCATTTAAACTTCCTCTCTTCTTACCAAACCCTCATTATTCCCCCTTACCGAAAAAACAACCTTCTCCCATCTTCATCTTCATCATCATCATCGTCTTCATTATCGTTATCGTTATCGTTTTACGACATGGACGATTCGCAATCCCCGCCTTTTGTTTCGCAACCGAAAGGTTACGAACTAAGCGGGAAGATAATGCTAAGCGCGATCATAATACTATTCGCGGTTGTAGTCATAATGGTGTGTCTTCACATCTACGCCAGATGGTATATCCTTCGCGCGCGTCGACGTAATGTGCGACGTGCGCGAAGGCGGACTCATCTCGTTTTCTATATCGAGCCTAACAACGCTGCTTCGAATATTGCCCCGTTTTCTACACACGGTCTTGACCCTTCGGTCATCAAGTCTCTCCCCACCTTCGTGTACGATAGCAAAGTGAATAATGTTAAGGGTGGTGACGTGAAAGCTGACGTGGAGGAGGTGGAGGTGCTAGAATGCGCCGTTTGTTTATCGGAGTTTGAAGAAGGTGAAAAAGGGCGCATGTTACCGAAATGTAGTCATTGTTTCCACGTCGACTGTATTGACATGTGGTTCCACTCTCATGACACGTGTCCGCTTTGTCGAGCTCCGGTTGACCCGGACGATTTGACTCCGGCTCAGAAGGAATCGGATTGTCCGGTTGCCGAGTTGAGCGAGTCGAATCCAACTCGGGATGAACTCAGTGAGTTGGCTGAGTCGAGGGATGAGGTCGGTCCGAGTCGGGGTGGTTCGTTGTCGTTCGGTGGGAGGAGGAAAGCGGTTGACTTTGTCGGGGTGACGATCGAGGTTCCGAGGAGGTGTCAGAGCTTTAGTTTTATAAACTCGGACGAGTCGGGTCCGAGTCGGTCACCGAGTCAAGGCGGGTTTAGATCGCCTCTTTCTTTAAAGAGGATATTTAGTCGAGAAAGAAAGTCGCCTTTGCCATCACCGTCACCATCAACAAGTCGGGCTGAATTGGATATCGAGTTAGGTCGTGTTGAATCCGTCACTACAACAAGTTGACACGGGACTTAACACGATATGAAAAAAGACCGTCTTAAGCGAGAATTACTTGACACGGTTAATATAATTGTAATTAATTAATTAATTAATTGAATTATTTTTTGGGTAGGGTGATAATTAAAGGGAACATGGCGTGGGTTAGTGAAATTAATATTTTAATAGGAACATTCGGCGAATGGTGTCAGAAAATGTGAAGAAAGATCGAGGTGCCACGTGGATGGAAGAAGTGCCCACATCGTGAAGGAAATTATGGTAAAATGGTCAAAGGTCATGACCGCGGCCTTCAAAGTAGACTTTATGAGTTATCAAGTCGTCTTGCAAAAGATGTCATGTTTGACTAGTTTGTATATAAGTTGCGGGAAAAAGGGGTTAGCTTTTCACAAATTTAATTAATTAATGGAAATTTACATACTTACTCGTATATGTATGTACACAAATTCTGGAAAAATACTTGCGTATTTCGGGAGGACTTCTCCTTCCACTCAAAGGAGGAGGACTAAGTGTAAGGCAAGGAGGACGTTCTCCTGGAAGATACAAGTATTTCTCCAAATTCTGATATCTCATGGTATATTTGTGACGGGTTAATCATATTGATATGAAAAACAAGTCATTTATGATTGCATAGGCTTGTTTTATTTAACCTAGTGAAGATATTTAATTCGTTAAAAAATTGGGATGGATATACTTTTAAAAAAAAAGACTTAGTACTATATGTATTCCGTATGGATATAGTATCTTTTTTTGTTTGGTTATCAAATGCTACAATGATACATTAGTGCTTTTAGATTAGGAAAATAGTATTATGCACATTAAAATCATAGGACATACAATTATTTAACCATCTAAGGGATTTATAGTTATTTAACCATTTAAGTTATAACCAACTAGTTTTGATTCCCGTGCAATGCACGAGCTCCTTTAAGTCTAATTTATAGTATTTTTTATATTAATTGTAAATTAGACGTCAATCACCTTTTCATCAATCTATAAAATAATTCATGATAGATCGTGTACTAAAATTACATGCATTTATATATTAAAATAAAGTCTAGAGTAAAAGCAAATAATTCTAGTAGGTGAAAGCAAACTCAATTAGTCAGTTTCATAACTCTAATTTCACTCCAAGAGCGTTTTTTTTCAAAGGTAAAATGATGGAATAGAAACAACAAATACAAAAATAAACAATACATTTAAAAGTTTATGCAATACTAAATTCTTGTAGGACCCTAAAACTATTAGTCTTTTACGCTTAAGTTTTCAATATTGTAGTTAGTCTCCAATATATAGTTGTCTAAGCGACCCTAATATTTCTCTTCTCAATATAGTCTTCTTTCTCCAAATTAATCATCCCTATAAAAAAATCAACTTATTAGTTAATTCAAAGTAACAAACTAAAATAGTGGAATTTGTTTTATGTAATATTAACCATATTGTTAATATATAAGTTTTCCCTTAAATAATGAAAGGAAGGGGAAATCAAGTCGTAGAGATATAAGTATATTTACCTATGAAAAGTACACTGCCATAAATGTTGATATCCTCTAAATGAGAACAAAAGAAACACATATATGAATTTAAAAACGTGATAAACATTTCATAACCCAATGAAACTTACATAAAAATAAAAAAATAAATAAAACTAATACGCTTAGCATGATGTGAAAACAATGAATGGAAAGATTAATGACACATAAAATTTTTATTGATAATGGGAATAAGAAAAAAAATTGGCTTATAAATTTTGCCCTCCACCTATAATATATATATAACCAATTGAGGATGTGCTTTATGACTTTTGAGCATCCTTTTTTCCATTATTATCTAATTTAATGTAAAGATAAATATAGAGCAAGATTCATGACTTTTGAACATCATTTTTTTTAATTATTATCAAATTTATTATAGACATAAATATGAAGCAAAGAGAAATGGAAGGTAAAGAGTTTGCTTAATTATTTATTTATGTTTATATTTACCAAATTCACGTTGCGCGAAAGTGGTTTAAAGAGTCATGTTATAAAATAAAATACAAATGGCATGTGGATGATGTTAGATAGTTGGGTTTGCTTTTTAATTAGATTTACCGATAAATTGATAGATAGATAGATGTAAAAAGTTTGCTTAATTTTTTAATTCTTTTTTTAACAATATTCACTTTGCATGAGATTGATCAAGAAATCATCTTATTTTATGAAATTACAATATCACATGTGGATGATGATATATAATTTAGTTTGCCTTTTAATTATATTTAATGGATAGATGTAAATGATAGTAGATAATTTGAATTGTCTTTTAATTTGATTATATCAATAGATTATTTTTAGATAAAGGTGGATGACGACACATGGTTTGGTTTACCTTTTAATTATATTTATTGATTTATAGATATGATTTGTATACTACCAAATTTGTTTTTAAAGCTGACACGTGACAATATTTATCTATTGTGTCTTTCCCTTCTATAATATTGTATATATTTGACAATGCCTTAAAAAAAGAATCGATTAATGTGAAAATTATT
Source organism: Heliosperma pusillum (assembly GCA_022085475.1). Taxonomy (NCBI): domain Eukaryota; kingdom Viridiplantae; phylum Streptophyta; class Magnoliopsida; order Caryophyllales; family Caryophyllaceae; genus Heliosperma; species Heliosperma pusillum. The sequence continues at coordinate 92,725 of JAIUZE010003096.1, read as the reverse complement.
GCTCTTGAACGTAATAGTGGTTGAATCTAATGTTATTTTTTTATTCTAATAATACTAATACAAAATACGTGATTGATTTTAAATTTTTTTATTACTTTTAAATAAATAAATGAATGTCTAATTTTTAAACCGTACAGTTTTTGTAAAATTATTTTTAACAATTGCCAAAGAAAAAATATAGGGTTTTTCTACATGGTACCCCTGTATTTTTCCGAATTCTACATGGTACCCTTCGTTTTTTCAAAATCTACATGATACCCCTAAAGTTAATGAAAACCTCTCAAAATACCCATAACGCACTAATCTGTCTGTTTTAAACGTTTATATTATGCACTTTTCATTGATCTTTTGACAATAATTTTGCATGTCTTTATCATAAATATCCTTTACACAATCATAAACATATTTTCTTTGTAAAAATTAACCGTTTTAAAACTCGATTTTTAGTAGTTTACTAAGTATAGGGGTACTAGTGATAATTTTAAAAACTACGGGGTACCACGTAGAATTCGAAAAAACACAGGGGTACCATGTAGAAAAACCCAAAAATATATAAAGTTTTTCAACCAACTTTTAATCATATGAAATCAGTTTAAAAAACATTAGTGGGTGAAAAACCTTAATCGATTCATTAACGCGATCAATTACGAAAACTTTCATTAAATGTCAATTTTAATTATAAAATAGGAAACTTAGATGAGATTTGTAAAGGTTACATCCCTCTTTTTGTAACTCAAAAAAATATTTAATGTACACAATTAATTTAATATAGATATAATGAAGTTTTTGTAAGGAATTTTAGTTAATTTATGTATAATGTGGAAGGGTTAGTTTAGTAATTATATAAGGTTGTGAGGTGGCATCATAATATGCTAGCAAATATTAAATCCTTATCAATTAAGCTATCAACATGCCTTTTTATATTATTTATAGATGAGTAGTGAGTAAATGTAACAACTACTCAGTGCTCAACTAGCTCCCCTTTGTACTTCGTATTGTTCTGAACTTTTCAAGTAGTTTCCTCGTAAATTTCCGCAAATTTGCAACTTGTTGGTTAGATTCATGATAAAAGATCTCCAATTTTCAACTTATGTCTTGGATAAAAGGTGAAATTAAGTCAAGTTTACCTTCATCTTCATCTCCATTTTTCTAATCTATCTTAATTTTTTATCGCCGTTTTTATTCCAAAATATTACTTTAATATATCATAAATGACTATGATTATATTTTTTTTGTGAAAATGGAAATGGGTTAAACCATTGGTATGGGTTTGATTACGAAAAATAGTGAATTAGTGATGTAGGAGGCGTAATATGTGAGTGGGGATGAGGGTTGGATAAAGTTTGCTTAGTGTAGATACTGAATAGGTATGTAATTTGTTTAGTATTTTTGCTTAATGAGTGAGCTTATAAGTTTTTTTGTTGTAATTGTAATTATGTTTTTGGCCCATATATGTTCAGACCCAACAAAATGGTTAATGCCTTATAAATTAAGCCTCGGTTGACCCGTTTTCAATGATTACTTTAAATTGAATTAGATTTTAATCATTTCTTGATTTTATTTCTTAAAATTAAAACTCACTTATCTATGACGAGAACGTCATTTATAAATTTGTGACGGGTCAATTAAATTAACCCATTACTTATACCCATTTTTCATGTAATATTTGAATTTGTTATTTTAAGTAATCACGGAATAATAGTGCACGCATTCAATTTTTCATGTAATATACATATTCCGTGAAGCTATTAAACATACAATCCCGTGCAATAATGCACGGGTTTAAGACTAGCATTCTTCCAATCCGGTTTCAAGTTCTTGGGGCAAGTAAAATTACAATTCGGAAAATCTCATTCGAAAGAATCATTTATCGTACAAAATTGTCTATAACTTCATAGCCACCCATTAAACAAAACTTTTTAATCTTTTTTCTGTCAAACATCACAACCTTTAATACACATTTTTTTTTGCAAAATGCCACCTTTAAAAAACTTACATACACACCTTTAATAAATTTTATGTCACACACGACATTTTGGCGGGACGTTGACCAAGATTTTAAAAAAAGACGGTGACTTCTCGGGGTGACTTTCAGTCGTATTTGAGATAACAAATGATGTCGGTTTGAGGTGTTCTTGGACTGATCGAAAAGGTGAGAGTGCATGTTTTCTAATGGTGGTGTTCACGGTGGTCACAAGGGTGGTCAAATGTGTCATGAATATGGTCTGTTTACGGACAATACTACAAGAATTTTGGGTTTGTGTTTCGGGAATTGAGGTTCCGAGGGTCTTTTGAAGGGGTTTTGGCGGTGCATTGGACCTGAAATTTGGTATGGTGGTAGAGGGCAGTCTAGACAAGGTCGTGGTTGTGTTGGTTGTGGTGGATTATGGATTTAGGTGGTGGTTTCGAGGTGGTGAAAGGGGCTGGTCTGACTCGGTTTAAAGCAAAAACGACGATGACTTTCTAGGGGTAGCTTCCAGTCGATGTTTGAGATAGCAAACGAGGTCGGTTTGAGGTGCTTGTATACGTTGAAAATGTGGGAGTACATGCTTTCTGCGGGTTATGATCAGTACAGTGGTCAAAGGTGGCCTTATGTGAGGTCGATTGGTGTGTAAAGTAAGGCTGGTTACAGAAGGTTGTTATAAGTTTCGATTTACAGTGGGTGGTCAAGGGGTTTTTCGTAGGTCTTTTATGGTGTTATATATGATATTCTTTTTGGTCTGAAATTTGATATGAAGGTAGAGAGGAGTTTAAGGTAAGTTGTGTTGTTTATGGTGGTTGTTCGTTGCAAGTGATGGTTTGAGGAGAGTGCAAGTAGGTTCTCACAAGAGAAACACTTACGCGACCGTAGATATTTAAGTTGTCGAAATCCGACAAAAATGTCGTGTTTAACAAATAAAAATTATTAAAGGCTATGTTTGACAATATTTCTTATAAATGTAGTGTTTCGCAGAAAGAGTTCTTTAGAAGTTGTGTTTGACAAAAAAAAACTACTTTAAATTTCTAAGAGGTATCCTTTTTTTTCTAAAAAACTTTGACCGTGTATAATTCATGGTTATGATATCGGAACGCGGCGACTCTTGTTTTCAAATTGGTCGTCTTCTCGAGATTTTTGATTTGAAAAAAAATGACACTTATGAACTTAGTTCAAGAGTTATTGCCGGTCAAACGGTTGTAACAAAATAAATTTCGACCGACTATATCTCTCATAGCTACGAGTTCATAAAGTAACGTGTTTTTTTTCTTCAAATTGACCGTCTTTATGAGTTGATTAGTTTGAAAAATAGATTTGTCATGTTTTGAGTTCATAACCAAGAATTATAGAGGATATAAGGTTTTTAGTTAAAAAAAGAGGGTACCATGTAGAATTTGCAACAATAACGCTATAACATATAGAATATCCCGATAATCTAATACTTTGAAATTTAGTAGAAAATACAAGAGAAAAATAGCCCATCTTTCATCATAAATCCAATACCTTTAAACCACCAATTATTATACTTTTTATTATTTTACAGATGGACGATGAAAAGACAATTACATACTAATGGCATTCTTAGCTAACATAAGAGCCATTTTTTTAACAATAAGTCTTGCTTAAGACGATTCAAATAGTACCAAGTGGTAGTAATAAAGACATAGCACACCAGATTCTGATTCAGTTTCATGATCTTAGTTGCAGGTTTGGTGAATTTTCCTTGCCTCGATTTCTTACCATTTGCTTGACTCTGACCAGCTTTAGCCTTTCCCTTACCCTTGAACTTATCTCCATTCGAAGACGCACCAAATTCAACAAGATTAGCCGTTGCAACAGTAAAAGACATGTGGACCGACTTATCTTTCAGACGATTGGCTTCCTCGGTCCTCATGTGACCTATAAGCTCTTTGAGGGACTAATATTTTTACTTATGTTTCAAGTGGTTCCTATACTCAATTATCTAAGAATGGCAAAATTTCTGTAGTAACACATTAGCGAAAACGACCTCGTCTATTTCATGCCCAATAAGTAACATCGGCACATAGGTTCTCATAAACATGGAGATCCATAATAGGTTTGTCATCTACATTTGAAACCCAAGCCACTGCCTGAAAACATATTTCTTCTTACGAGCATCATCAGCCCTATATTTTTCCTCTAAGGTCTCCCAAATGGTCTTAGCATATTAATTGACCACAAATAAGTAAAAAAGAGTATTAGTCATATGATTAAGGAGATGACATCTGGTTATCCATATTATGTTTCTTAATAGTCTTTCATTTGACTTGACAACGGCAAGAAAATTGGCAAGCTACGAAGATGATTTTTCAGTACCTTAAGGCTACTTCTGATGTTGGTCTCATTTATGGAGGTGACACAGAGTGTTTAATGTTTGGGTATTCTGACTCAGATTATGCTAGAGATGTGGACAGTAGAAGATCTATGAGTGGTTATGTTTTCAGTCTTTGTGGTTCAGTTGTCAGTTGGAAGGCTACTTTGCAGCCTACAGTAACGTTGTCTACTATAAAAGCTGAGTATATGACGTTGACATCAACAACTAAAGAGGGAATCTGGTTGAAAGGGTTGATTAATTATCTGGGTCTACATCAAGATCAAGCTATTGTACACTGTGACAGTCTTATATTGCAATATGTCTTGCTAATGATCAAGTCCATCATGAGAGAACTAAACACATTGATGTGAGGTATCATTTCGTAAGGAATGAGAAGAGGATTAAGGTGAGCAAAGTGGGTAGTACTACTGATAACCTAACTGATATGTTTATCAAGCCAGTTTCACAGAGCAAGTTTGAACACTGTTTGGACATGCTAAATATCCAAAGCATCTGATGTTCCTTAAGGGCAATATCTGAGGGAAAGGGAGAAGAGTTTTTTATGGTACATCTGGCATCTATGGGGGTGCATCTGGTATATCTTTCTGGTTGAGAGAGGATTCAAGTCAAGGGGGAGATCTGTTGGATTTATGCCTTGAATCGGTTTAGTTGTCATTTCGAGTGACTATGCGGGCCCCCAAAATCTAAACAGTATCTGTTAATCTGTTTGGGCTAGAAATCTGCTTTGGACCTATGACCTATTTTGGGCCTTTCTAGTTTTCAACAATAATACAACTATTCTCTCTTATATTCTGTGGACGTAGCTAACACATTGTTAATAAAACACGTAAATCTGTGCGTTATTGTCTTTATTGTTCTTTTGTTTGTCTTTTGTCGTTTCTTTTATAAGATGTGAAAATCTTTCCTACTATCAGTCTAAATTAGCTATCTATAACTTGGCTTCTAAAAGGTCAAGTAAGAGTGTAAGACACAATAGTTAAGTTTGAGATATTATTAGGTCTTGCTTGTGACGGGTCAAATCCCCCTCACAAAGAACAAATGACAAGGCAAGTGGGGGGCTCCATTTGCCACCCACTTGCCTTGCCACTTGCTCTTTGTGAGAGGAATTTGACCCGTCGCAAGCTTGCGACGGGTCGCTCCCGTCACAAATGAGAATTTGTGTTGAGATATAATACAATAGATAAAGTCAAATACGGATTATATGCTTTTTTCACCATGCAATTCTCTATTTCTTAGACTTCGCTATGCACTTTTGACTTCCATTTACTCCCTCCATTTAACTTTTATTTTCCCATTTCAATATAATAATCCAGAAATGGGAAAATAAAATTTGAACGGAGGTCGTAGCATTTTGTACGCAATTTAGGTTAAATAGCCATTGTAGTAGCGATGTTTTTTTTTCTCAATCTTTCACTATATTTAATTCCTTTATCCCTTAATTTTATAGCTTAGCATTTAGTTAAGGAGACTATAAAATGAGGTTGTAGAATCATAATTTAGAGTTGGTCTCTTTTCAGACGGGCTATTTTTAGTATTTACCAATAAGACGGAGTTTTGTACTCAGTTTACAGCTAAATGTAACCACGTTTGGAAAACAAATTATGTACTATAGTTTTGTACTATAGTTCTTACATTTTACAATAAAAATGGGTACAAAACCCGTCTTAAGGTTCAGACAAAAAAATTAGCCTGAAATAAGAATAAGGGCATAATCTATTAAGAGTTGGTCTGAACTTTTAAATCATATACATCATGCAATTATCACTTCTATCAAGAGTTTCACTATGGTTGGGTATGGTTTAAGGCGAGTTAAGCCTATACAAGTCTGACTAAGGCCCTATTCTTTTCAGCTTAATTTCCGCTCGTTTTATTTCAGTTCGGCTCTATTCAACACAATTTAGGCCATGTTCTTTCCAGCTTAATTTTAGCTCATTTCACTTCAGTTCAGCTCTATTCAGTTCAGCTCAGCTCAGTTCAGTTCAGTTCAGTTCAGTTCAGCCCCATTCAGTTCAGTTCAGTTCAGCTCTATTCAGTTCAGTTCAACTCGGCTTTATTCAGTTCAGTTCAGCTTCACTAAATTCAGCTCACTTCAGTTCAACTCATCTTAAACTTAATTTTTTTTATTAATATTAATATTAGTTATTTTTATTATTTTAATACTATTACTATTATTATTATTATTTAAATAATACTCCCCCCATCTCATAATTATCCCTCGTTATAATTTTGACAATAAATAAGTTTTAAAATATAAAAACTTAGACGGTATAACAAAAAACATTTACATTCATCATTTAAAAAAAATTGGAAACATATTTTTTAAATGAAAAAAAAATTGAATATAAATGAAGAGAAATCAAGTCAAAGTGTCGTCTCGAAAACTATGCAATACAAATACGAAAATTATTATGAACTGGAGGGGAATATTCTATTATAGCAACTATTATCAATATTATTAATATTACTATTATTATTTATTATAATAATTATAATTACTTTTAGGGTTTTTCTATATGGATAACCTGTATTTTTTAGAATTCTACGTGGTAACCCTACTTTTTACAGAAGTCGTATGGTAACCCTCAACTCTATTAATATGTATTCACGTGACCCTTAACTATTTTTCCGTCAATTTTTCCGTTAAGTATATGACGTGGCCAACTGAATTATGAGATTTTCTACAAGATAACCCTCTAGTTTTTTTAAATCCTACAAGATAACCTTAATTTTTCTTGAAATCACATGCTTCAAAAAATAATCCCTTGATTAATCTCTTTTTTCACATTTTTACTCAATTACACCCAAAATTGTCAAATCCACCCTCATTACCCTTCAATTAAACGAGTTTTAAAAGAAGAAACAAGTAATAAGAACTTTGTTCGTTATAAAAAAATTTCCAATAAAATTTTCTAAATGTCAAAGAATGTCCATTTCGAGCATTGTAACAACCAAGCCCAAATTTGATTCATTGATTTCATTCATTTGAAAACTTCTCCCCATTGAAACTGAAAATGTTGTAAACAACTAAACAATGGCTCACTTCAATTATTCGACAAATTGGCACAATAAGTTGTGTACAGTTGAGGAGTGAGGACTCATTTGTAAACTTAAGGCTTAAATTAAAGTTTAATAGTGTATTTCTTTGTTAATTATTGAACCCCATTTTTGGAGAATCCCGGTAATGATTTCTTAAAGAGATGATGATAGCAAAAGTTGACATTATTTGGAGTAATTAAGTGAAAAAAGTGCTAAGAATGATAAATTAAGTGACTAAGGTACTATTTTTAAGAATGTTTCTTTTGTATAACAAAATTAGGGTTATCTTGTAGGATTTAAACAAATAGAGGGTTACCGTGTAGAAAATCTCATAATTCAATTAGCCACGTCACATACTTAACAGAAAAATTGACGGAAAAACTAGTTAAGGGTCACAACGATATGTATTAATAAAGCTGAGGGTTACCATATGCGATATTTAAAAAGTAAGGTTACCACGTAGAATTTGAAAAAACACAAGGTTACCATATATAAAAAACCTTACTTTTATTATTACTATTATTATTATTTTATCAAGCTCAATGCACAATTTAAAAGAAATTCCTCCTCCTGCCTCTTCCTCCTCCTCATAGTATTATTATTGTTATTACTACTATTATTATTATCATCACTAATTATTATTGTTATTATAATGAATGTTATGACTATCAAAATCAATCATATTAATATTAATTCTACTATTACTATTTACTAATATTATTACTAAGATTAATGATAAGAACTAATAATCATAAATATTATTATTGTTGTTGTTATTATTGTATTTATTATTATTATTTTATTATTATTTCAGCTCAGTTCAGCTCCAATAAGCTTATTTCAGTTCAGCTTTATTCAGTTCAGTTCAGTTCAGCTCCATTCAGTTCAGTTCAGTTCAGTTCAGCTCCATTCAATTCAGTTCAGATCAGATCAGTTCAGTTCAGCCCTATTAAGTTCAGTTCAGCTCTAAAAAGTCACAAAGAACAGGGCCTTAGTTTAGCTTTAACCAGTTCTATTCAACTCACCTCCATTCAATTTAATTAGTTCGATTAAGCTCACCTCCGTTTAACTCAGTTCAGCTTATTTCAGCCATTTTGGACTTAAAGTCACCCTCTTTAAGTTCAGTTCAGCTCCTATATGTTCAATTCAGTTCAGCTCCTATAAGTTCAGTTCAGTTCAGCTCCTATAAGTTCAGTTCAGCTTCAATAAGTTCAGTTCAGTTCAGCTCCTATAAGTTCAGTTCAGTTCAGTTCAGCTCCTATAAGTTCAGTTTCTATAAGTTCAGTTCAGTTCAGTTCTTATAAGTTCAGTTAAGAAAAGTTCAATTCTTACAAACTAAGTTTAGAAAAGTTATACGGAATATATTATTTATGAAAACCGATATAAAAACATTTGACATTGATTATTGGATACATACATTATCATTGAGATCGCCCGAAAGAATTGTAGAGTATTTCAACAATCGACGTTCTTCATTGAGAATAAAAGTTGAAATGGCATTTGGTATGAATATATATACTTTGAGATCATCTTCCTCAAATATGAACATCAAGTCAATTAGTATCCGAATGTTCTATAGACTCTCCTTTGAAGTGCCATTCTACCACTCATTCAGATGCTACTCATCTACAAGTTTAGCTCATCGGCAACAACCTTCAAAACATCATACATAACGTATTGCATGCAATGTTAGAGAAGTGGATTACTACGACCACTGACTCGGACTAAAATGGCCAATTTAATTATATCGTGATCATAGTTAGACATGAACAACGGGTTAGCCAAGTCAGATAGGGGGCGGGTAAGTTCGGGCCGGAAAATTTTGGGTATATACAAACTTCAGCTCGATCCGTGTCCTATACAGGTTGACCCAAGGTCTCGTGTTACTATTTTAGTCATTTTTGGGAGCGAGAACGTTGGTAGGGTCATTACAAGAAGACTACTTGGTTCAACTTGGGTTGTTTGTAGTGGGTTTTCATCGTTAGATTCGTAAACAGACTTAACTCTGATTTCAAACAATCATTTGGAAACATTTTAGGTCAAAATGGGACATTTTCGATCCGATTAGGTTGTTTTCGGTCCCATCAACATCGGGTCGAGCAAATCAGGGCGGGTATGGGTTAAGGTCGGTTAATTCAGGTTCGGATCATTCTTAGGTGGTCAATCCGAATGGGTCTAATTAGTCAGTACAAGCTGAATATATGAATAAATTGAAAACTAACTAGGAAAAAGTGCTACACTAGTATAAACAATGTAAATATGTAATGGCTCTTACGGGCAAAACTTCCATACAAGCTAGCCTTACATAGAGCATGACTATCTAATACTCCGTAGGTAAATGCTAAGCTCATATTCCTCGAATATAAAGACGTGGAAAACTTCTACGAGTTCAACAGCTCTTTGTGCGGTTAAGATAACTCTAGGAGTCGATTTTGGACAATTCTAATTTGCAAAGTTCCTTCCCCCGACCAATCAGATACGACTTGCAACCCGAACTTATTAGTCAAAAATTCACTTCCAACCCGAGCTTATTAGTCCTAATATCACTCTAGTGCAAGCATTGTTCGACAAGTAGATTACGACCTGCTTAACCTGACCACAACCAAAATAACTCAAACTAATATGGCTAACTAAACTTAGTATACTCCGGGATAATCTTCCTCAAATATGCACATCAAGTCAATCGTGTGGCAGAAATACAGATTGTGTTCTATAAAACATGAGGCGTACAGTCCTTTAAAGTTCTCACCAACTAATCTAGCATTACTCACCTACATTCTTAGCAACATCATGTTATCATACATCAGTGTACTCGAAAAGAGGACATGCGGTGATTATCCAAAAAGACAAACTGATAGTTTCATCGTCGAGGTATGAACATGTAAAAACTTTTGACAAAAACAAAAGTTGTTAATTTGATCATAATCCGTGTTCATAACAACTTACGTTTCACTACAGGAGAAATACATACATGTTCACGGGCAAAATGCAGGCTGTGATTAGAAAAGTAGATTAACATTACCATTAGACTCAAAGTAGCATGGCAAATTTTTAATTATACTGACCACCTGCAATCAACAGCGAGCCACCTGAACTTTCTGTTGGAACATTTAGAGTTTGTGAAATGTGGTTTGACCCACATAGAATAATAAAGTGTGTTTACACTTGGGCACTTGGGCTTTGGGCAAATTAGGTTCAATTCATTAAGAATTAATTTTATTTGTGATAAAAAAACAGAAGCAGTTATTTTTGTATTTGAGATTTGCCTCTTTGCCAAACAACACAACTTTACAGAATATGCCCATTGTTATGCTATAAATACAACATTCCCCTGTATTCATTAGAATGCAATCACACAGATAAATAATTCATCTCAATATATATGAATAAAGGCTTATAATCGCAGTATTGTATCCCGAAGGATATGCCCATTATAGTGGGGGCATAAATTCCTTACGGAAAGTATAGGAAAACGCCTTACTGCAATTTCGTTTTATTACTTAATATATATCATTGTTCTAACAATCGTAAGGAATTTATACTACTATGGAAACGGAATTCTCTACAACAGTGAAGGCACAAATTCAGAGCGGACAGATTAGTGCGGATTCTAAACTGGCTCGCTTTGATGGGACAAACTACACTCGGTGGAAAGATCGTATGATGTTTTTACTGACTGCACTCAAGATTTTCTATGTTCTTCAGGCAGACCTTAAGGCTATCCCTGATCCTAAGCCGGATGACACCGAAGAATTAAAGAAAGAGCGAAACAAGCGTAAGGATGATGAATTGGTGTGCCGTGGGTATATTTTGAATTCTCTCACAGACCGCTTATATGATCTCTATCGCAATCTGTCATCCCCAAAGGATATTTGGACTGCATTAGAGGTAAAATACAAAAACGAGAAACGAGGTACTGATAAATTTCTAGCCATGAAATATTTCGAATTTTTATGACTGATGATAAATCTACTATTATGGATCAAGTTCATGAATTACAAATTCTTGTGTCTCGTTTAAGTGAACTCGACATAAAAGTTCCTGATGCACTCCAAATTGGCGCAATATTGGCCAAACTTCCCCCTTCATGGAATGATTTCAGGAAGAAGTTTTTGCATTCATCAGAAAATTCCACCATAGAGCAGTTTCAGACTCACTTACAGATTGAGGCTGAAAATCGTGTAAGGGACTCTATTTATCTGAGTTCTAGGGTGAATTATGTTGCCGAAGGCTTCAAAAAGAAAGGGCAGAATCATTTGAAAGCAAAAACAAAGAAGAATACTTTCAAGAAAAAACCATATCAGAAGGTTCAAGGCAAAGATGAAAGGGCATGTTTCCATTGTGGGAAAACAGGCCACTTATGGGCTGATTGTAGGCATAGAAAAAATGGTTCAAACAAACCTTCCGGTTCTGGCAGCAAGCAGAACGCGTATATGCTCGAAACAGGAACACAGGAATTGATTGCAATGGTGTCTGAAATGCACATTGGCATGATCACCGAACTACATATGGCTGCTGTTACCGCTTCGGCTGACTGGTGGCTTGATTCTGGCGCTACAATACATGTGTGTAATAACAAAGCCATGTTCAAAACATATGAGCCAATGACAGAAACAGAAGAAGTTCTAATGGGAAATCATGTTACGGCTCGAGTGCAAGGAAAAGGGACAGTGGAGATGAATTTTACTTCGGGAAAGAAGTTAACTTTAGTCAATGTTTTCCATGTTCCGGAATTAAGAAAGAATCTTGTATCAGCCAATTTACTTTGTAAGAAAGGCTTTAAGATAGTCTTAGAATCGGACAAACTTATTATTACTAAGAATGGTATGTACATAGGAAAAGGTTATAGTTGTGATGGCATGTTCAAACTAAGTATTAATGAAATAAATAATGTGATTGCTTATGTTGTTGAGTATTCTCCTTCTATTTGGCATTCTAGACTAGCACACATTAATTTTCGTATGTTAAAATACATGTCTAAACACGGCTATATTGCATGTTGCGGAATTTTTCCTCAAAAATGTGAAATTTGTGTTCAAGCAAAAATGACTAAGAAACCTTTTTCGAAAGTTGAAAGGAATTCTGAAATTTTAGACCTAATACATAGTGATATTTGTGAATTTAATGGCATATTATCTAGAGGAGAAAAACGTTCCTTTATTACATTTATCGATGACTCTTCTCGTTTCACTTATGTGTATCTTTTAAGAACTAAAGATGAAGCACCAGAAAAATTCAAGGAATTTAAAGCTTTGGTCGAGAACCAAAAAGAAAAGAAGATTAAAATTCTTCGTAGTGATAGAGGAGGTGAGTACTTCCCTATATCTTTTGATAAATATTGTGAAGACAATGGTCTAATTCATCAAAGAACTGCCCCTTATAGCCCTCAAATGAATGGAGTGGCAGAAAGGAAAAATCGTACTTATATTGATATGGTCAATTCCATGCTGTTAAATGCGAGTTTACCTTCGTCCTTGTGGGGAGAAGCACTCAAAACAGCTTGTCATGTAGGAAATCGAATTCCTACGAAAAAGACTAAAAAAGCCCCTTATGAATTTTGGTATGGTCGAAAGCCTAACTTAAATTATTTTCGGGTTTGGGGATGCATATCTTACTACAAAATTATCGACCGAAATCTTCAAAAGCTTGGACCGAGAGGAAAAAGGGGCGTTTTTGTTGGCTATGCAGAAAACTCTAAAGCATATAGAGTCTTAGATTTGGAAACAAATATTATCATAGACTCGATTCATGTCGATTTCTTTGAAAATAAGTTTGTCAAGGATCCTAATTATAACGAACCACAATTAGAAGTGGATTCTAGTATACAAAATAACGATGTTGCAAGTAAAAACAACAAAAGGAAAAATGTGTCGGATGAAGTTGAACTAAGAAGAAGTACAAGAGTAAGGAAAGAAAAATCTTTCGGTAGTGATTTTGTTTCCTCAAATGCTACGTTTTTTCTTGTGGAAGGAACTAGAGATAAAGTCTTGAACAAAGTTCCAATCATATTAAACATTGAAGAAGATCCAAAAACCTATCAAGAAGCAATGACTTCTAGAGATGCGGCTTTTTGGAAAGAAGCTGTAAATGATGAGTATGACTCGTTAGTTTCTAATGGAACTTGGGCTTTATCCGATTTACCCAATGGTTCAAAACCAATTAAATGTAAATGGGTATTCAGAAGAAAATACAATACGGATGGTACTTTGCAAACCTTTAAAGCAAGATTAGTTGCTAAAGGATTTACGCAAAAGGAAGGGATTGACTATTTTGATACATATGCACCGGTTGCTAGATTATCTTCAATTAGAACATTGATATCCCTTGCATCCATTTATGACTTGCATATTCACCAAATGGACGTTAAGACAGCCTTTTTAAACGGTGATTTAAATGAAGAAATATATATGGAGCAGCCAGAAGGATTTGTGTTAGAAGGAAATTCACATAAAGTTTGTAAATTGATGAAATCCTTATATGGGCTGAAACAAGCCCCAAAACAATGGCACGAAAAGTTTGACAAAGCTATCTTGAGTAATGGCTTCAAACATAATAATGCCGACAAATGCATTTATTCAAAGAGTACTAAAGAATATACAGTGATTATTAGTCTTTACGTTGACGATTTATTGATATTTGGTACTAATGTAAATGGAATACAAGAAACAAAGAAATATCTTACTTCTGTATTCCAAATGAAGGATCTTAATGAGGTTGATACCATTTTGGGTATTAAGATAATAAAACAAAATAATGGATATGTTTTAAATCAATCTCATTATATTAAGAAACTATTGGAAAAGTTTCAACATCTTGGAATAAAGGAAGCAAACTCTCCTTTTGATTCTAGTATCAAATTACCAGATCAATGTGATAGAATTGTTGCTCAACTAGAATATGCTAGTGCAATAGGCAGCTTAATGTATGCTATGCATTGTACTAGGCCTGATATAGCCTTTGCAGTTGGCAAACTGTCTAGATACACGAGCAGACCCGGTAAAGAGCATTGGAAAGCTATCACAAGAGTACTCGGCTATTTAAAAAGTACTATAGACTATGGATTAGTCTACAGAAAATATCCTTCAACTCTAGATGGATATTGTGATGCTAGTTGGATTACTAGTACAAATGACAATAAGTCAACAACTGGTTGGATTTTCGTTCTTGGTGGAGGTGCCATAAGTTGGGCATCAAAGAAACAAACGATTATAGCACATTCAACCATGGAAGCTGAATTTATAGCTCTAACTGCCGCAGGCAAGGAAGCAGAATGGCTAAGAAATTTATTGCTTGATATAGAGTTGTGGCCACAACCGATGCCAGCTATTTCCTTATACTGCGATAGTCAGTCTACCATGTGTAAAGCTTACAACAACGTATACAATGGTAAATCAAGACACATTGGTTTAAGGCATGCCTATATACGAGAATTGATTACTAGTGGAGTAATCACAATTGTATACGTAAAATCTAAGAGTAATTTAGCGAATCCCCTTACTAAACCTTTACCGAGAGATCTAGTAAGTTCAACGGCTAGTGAGATGGGGCTTAAACCCGTAAGAGAATGCAACAACGGGAACCCTACTATGAACTAAATACTAGTTCAAGTTCAAAGGGTAATAACAAATTGTTGTCACAATTCTGTGTATGAAACTTCTATCAGCCCCATCTCTTAAAGATGAAATTATAGAAGTAAAATTAATGTTACGATGACAGGATGAGTTATACTCTTAATGCAGTTATGATCACAGTAACATGATCGAAAATAACTTCACCTATATGAACATAGAAGTGGTGCCGCTTCAGCAACGAAATAGACGGGTAATCTTTGTTGTAAATGTTTATGAATGGATATGATAGCGCAAGGCCATATATAGCGCTGAATTTTAAATAAGCCTATTTATGATCAGTTTCGTGTGCAATATGTCTTCGTTCTGACCTGTATAAGTTTTGGTTCAATCTTCGGACACCTAAAACTTAGTTAGAATCTTTGATATATTTGCTAAGTGAAAGTTCAAATCGAGAGATACTTTCATAACGCATGTAACTCGTGAGATGAATCTTAAATCTTTAAAAACCACAATCTACACAAACTAGTGGGGGATTGTTGGAACATTTAGAGTTTGTGAAATGTGGTTTGACCCACATAGAATAATAAAGTTTGTTTACACTTGGGCACTTGGGCTTTGGGCAAATTAGGTTCAATTCATTAAGAATTAATTTTATTTGTGATAAAAAAACAGAAGCAGTTATTTCTGTATTTGAGATTTGCCTCTTTGCCAAACAACACAACTTTACAGAATATGCCCATTGTTATGCTATAAATACAACATTCCCCTGTATTCATTAGAATGCAATCACACAGATAAATAATTCATCTCAATATATATGAATAAAGGCTTATAATCGCAGTATTGTATCCCGAAGGATATGCCCATTATAGTGGGGGCATAAATTCCTTACGGAAAGTATAGGAAAACGCCTTACTGCAATTTCATTTTATTACTTAATATATATCATTGTTCTAACACTTTCAACATCGTACATTATGCAATCATCACTTCTATCAAGAGTGATACTTGATACGAGTATGGATATGAGTCGATGGAGTGACGAATTCATTGAAAGTCGTGTGTGAATACCACAACCAGCTCATTATGGGTTTAGGAAATTAGTTTATTTTCTGAATAAAAGTTTATTACTAATTTATTTTAGTTTCCTAATTACGGTAAAGAATAAAGAGCAAGGCAGTTATAATAATTTTAGGAAAGTCAATTTTAGGAAAACCCTAGTTTAGTACGGTCATATTTACATATAAATAGAGGGTATTGTATTCAGTTTTATTAATTAAAAAGATAATAAGAAAGACCCTACTTTTGCTGTTGCAATTGTGTTATTTTCGGTTCGACGCGCTTTCGATCCAAACCTGGTTATAGTTTGATGCGTTTTCAAACTTTAATTCGATTGATAATCAATAGGTCTTGAGTATCAATCACCATTGTTCAATCTATAGGTCTAGATTGAGCAAATATCCTTTGTTCGTGTTCTTGTGTATTCGTGTGGTTCTGTTCGTTGCAACAGTCATCCAGACTCTTACATCCGTGTGTTTCCATATCACCGTTCTTATCACTGTTACTTGTCCCAGTTTCAACAAGAATCAACAGTCTGCCCGACTGTGACATAGTCTGTTTCCGCTGCAAGTTAACGAATCTTATTCTTTGAGTAATTTTCGTATCATAAGTGGTATCAGAGCTTAGGCTCTTGATTTCCTTAAATTCAAGACGGTCCTAGGCACATCAAATTCAAAAAAAAAAAAAAAAAAAAATTACTGTTCACGGGTGAAGTACTGTTCATCCGGAAAAAAAAAAAAAAAAGATGGAGCCTTTAAAGATTTTCAATCCTGATTTGCCTCCTGTTTTTGATGTTTACGATGATGAAATTCCCTATTGCCTGGAACGAGTCTGTTTGTTCAAACAAATCTTACCGTTGCAGTGCATCAACGCCACATGCCCTAGACCCTCGTGTGTGGAGCGCGTTCTGCAACACATGGGGGGCATTTACCCCCTTAGAATATCTACGGTTCCAGCAGTGGGAAGGGACAACAATGTAGTTGCCCAATGGTGGTTGGATAATTTCACAGGGGTGTCTAATGAAGACTTACCTCCAAGGCTGCCACACGTAAAGGAAGACGAACATGTGGTTGCTGAACTCAATTTAGGGGCAGCAACAATCTCTCATTCGCAAGTTAAGATTCAATTTCAACTACATGAAGTTGATAATTGGGAGAAGCTTAGTCATATAATGGCTACGTGGTGCAATCACAAGTCCCTCGTGTTTGATCCTGGTGGACTTGAACGATCTAAGAATCGGGACGATTCTTTTTGAAGAAAGGGCGGATGATACGAGTATGGATATGAGTCGATGGAGTGACGAATTCATTGAAAGTCGTGTGTGAATACCACAACCAGCTCATTATGGGTTTAGGAAATTAGTTTATTTTCTGAATAAAAGTTTATTACTAATTTATTTTAGTTTCCTAATTACGGTAAAGAATAAAGAGCAAGGCAGTTATAATAATTTTAGGAAAGTCGATTTTAGGAAAACCCTAGTTTAGTACGGTCATATTTACATATAAATAGAGGGTCTTGTATTCAGTTTTATTAATTAAAAAGATAATAAGAAAAACCCTACTTTTGCTGTTGCAATTGTGTTATTTTCGGTTCGACGCGCTTTCGATCCAAACCTGGTTATAGTTTGACGCGTTTTCAAACTTTAATTCGATTGATAATCAATAGGTCTTGAGTATCAATCACCATTGTTCAATCTATAGGTCTAGATTGAGCAAATATCCTTTGTTCGTGTTCTTGTGTATTCGTGTGGTTCTGTTCGTTGCAACAGTCATCCAGACTCTTACATCCGTGTGTTTCCATATCACCGTTCTTATCAATGTTACTTGTCCCAGTTTCAACAAGAATCAACAGTCTGCCCGACTGTGACATAGTCTGTTTCCGCTGCAAGTAACGAATCTTATTCTTTGAGTAATTTTCGTATCAATACTAGGGTCATGAATGGTTCAAGGCGGGTTAAGCATACACAGGTATGAGTAAGCAGTGGTGGAGCTGGGGGGTTAAGCATACGCAGTCATGTATCGAACTTTTATAATTTTTTTAGGGTACCTTGTGTTATAAGGCGTTTGCCCCCTAAATTAAAATCTTGGCTCCGCCACGGTGACTTAGTACTATGAATATGAATACTCTGGAATCATCTTCCTCAAATAAGCACATCTAGTTAATTCGTTCTACGGAATGCTCATGAGCAAACGCTCCTCTAAGCATACACAACTATACACCAAAAGATCAGATCCGACTAACAGTCATGTTCTCAGCGCGCTAGCGTGTGTTTGGACCCAAACCCACAGGCCCAAGACTCACAACAAAAGCCCCTTAGTCCACTCACTTAACCATACAAGAGCAAGGACATATATAAATATGTAGTGGAAGGAGTTTTCCACAATTCCACCAATGTAGAACAAACAAAGAAACCAAAAATTGGTTTTTTTTTGCCTTTTTACAAGGCATCACTTCCAACACAATCTTCAGGATCATACGTCATTTTAGATGGAAAAAGAATGAGATGCGATCATTATTTTCATCCAAATAGTCAATTCGAGAGCTTCATTAACGAGGAATGCTACAAATGCTAGTGTGAACTTGTAATAACTCCGGGATTTAATTAAAGCAATAAGTGTTTTAAATTTGCACAAATTCTCATTGATGATGAACAATAATTGTTATAAGCTGAAAACGGATAATCCATCTCGCAATATGCAAATGGAAGGGCAAATAAAGCACCCCACCTGTCCTCCCACTTGCATATTTTGAGAGAGGTATACACTTCAGTAATTCTAGAACAATTACAGAGAGAAAGTATGTTACAGTTTGTAACAGAATAATGTTTGGCGCCAAAAGTTGTTAGATAACAGCTGGAAATTAGTTAGTTATGAGCTGGAGTTAGTTAGAAATTAGTGAATATAAATAGCTAAGCTCTAGTTATTGGAATGCATTCATCATTTTACACAACTCTTATACAATATCAATCTTCTCTCAATTCTCTATAATTGATCAATTTGTATAGAAAACTCGAGATATCCTTTGTAATAGGACTATTTCCTGCATTCTATAACATTGGTATCAGAGCCTTGATCCTTTGTCATTTGCTTCCACCATTGTTGACAAACAAAACCTTCACATTTCTTCTTTAAAAAACTGGCAACTGCAACTCGTAAAAGGGCAATGGAAGGCAGAATTGCAACTTTGGAGCAATCTTTGGAGCAACAATCAACTGTTTTGGAGGAAATCATGAAGATGCTTAAGGAGCAAGAGAAGAATAAGGGTCCATCTGATCAGAATATTAACCATAATCATGATATTGAGGGGCAACAAGGTATGATAAATTCACTCAAATTTACACCTAAAATTGAATTTCCCACTTTTGATGGTATAAATCCTCGACTTTGGATGAAGAAGTGCTTAAAATACTTTACATTGTGCAAAATCCCAGATAATCAACGGGTTGATTTAGCTAGTATGTACATGATAGGCAGAGCTGAAATGTGGTCCAATAGTTATCTTGTTGTTCGACCTCATGTACAATGGGATGATTTTATTGTGGATTTGTGTGCTCGATTTAAGGAGGACATTGCAGGAAATGTTGTGGAGGAATTTAACAAATTACATCAAATTGTTTCCATTGATGATTATTTGGATTCTTTTGAAAATTTGAGAGGGTTAATGTTGTTGCGTAATCCCTTACTACCAGATCAGTATTTTCTTGACAGTTTTATTGGAGGGTTGAAACCTTCTGTTAAACCATTTGTGCGAGCATTTAAACCTCAAACCCTTGCATCTGCTGTTGAATATGCTAGATTGCAGGAGGAATCATTGTCTGTTAATAGGCTTCATGTTAAGAATTTCCCCCCTTAATTCAGGACCACCAAGATTTCAATCTAAGTTTCCTTCTAAAGGCATTTTACCTACTCCAAACTCTATAACTTCACAGCCTTTTGCATCCACAACTAACTCAAGACCCACAAGATTCATTAGTGCAGCAGAGAGGGCTGAAAAACAAAAGAAAGGGGAGTGTTATTTCTGTAATGAACCCTTTTCTAGGGAGCATAACTGTAAATTTAAGGGTACTCAGTTGTTTGCAATAGAAATTGTGGGAAGGGAGGATGAGGAGGTCTGGGATATTAGTCAAGAAGATGAGGAAGTTGATGAGCTTGTTGGAGGGTATGAGGTGGTTAGTTCAGATCCTTGTATATCAGTCAATGCTTTGTCTGGAAGTACTGGGTTTCAAACAATGCGGGTAACAGGTTATGTGGGTAAGAAACCTATCCACATTCTAATAGATTCAGGAAGTACTCATAACTTCTTGGATCAGGAGATGGCTGTAAAATTGGGTTGTAAACTGGAGACTATTGAACCTCAAGCTGTCACAGTGGCAGATGGGAGTCAGTTTCCCTGTCAGCTCATGAGTAGAAAGTTCTGTTGGCAGTTGCAGAACACTTACTTTGACACTGATGTATTCATTATACCATTAGGGGGGTGTGACATGGTGCTAGGCATCCAATGGTTGAGTGCATTAGGGACTGTAAGCTGGGATTTTAAACAGTTGAAGATGGAGTTTTCTTACAACAAAAGGAAGCATGTGTTAAGAGGCTTAGCCCCTCAGAAAATCAAAACAATTACAGGAGGGCCATCTTGCAAGATGTTGAACACTGCTGCTCAGTTGTGTTTCCTGCAGATTGACAGCATCAGGGGTGGGTCATCTAATATTCTCTGTTATTCTAATGAAGTAAAGAATATCAGTGACTATCCTATAGAATTGCAGCAGTTATTGAGTCAATATTCAGACCTTTTTGAGGAACCTACTGTCTTACCACCTCAAAGGGGTGTCTATGACCATAGAATTCCTTTAATACCAGAGGCTCAACCTGTTAATATCAGGCCTTATAGGTATCCATTGAGACAAAGGGATGTTATTGAAAAATTGGTTCAAGAAATGCAGAACCAAGGTATCATTCAGGCCAGCTGTAGTCCTTTTGCATCTCCAGTGGTGTTAGTAGGGAAAAAATATGGTTCATGGAGACTATGTGTGGACTATAGGGAATTAAACAAGAGAACAATAAAGGATAAGTTCCCTATTCCTGTTGTTGATGAGCTCATTGATGAATTGGCTGGCTCTCAGGTGTTCACTAAGTTGGATTTAAGGGCAGGATATCACCAATTAAGGGTTTATGAAAGTGATGTGTTTAAAACAGCTTTCAAAACTCATGTGGGTCATTATGAATTTCTTGTTATGCCCTTTGGATTGACAAATGCACCTGCATCTTTTCAAAATTGGATGAATTCTATTTTCAAACCACTTTTGAGAAAGTGTGTTCTAGTCTTCTTTGATGACATCCTCATCTATAGTCCTTCTTTGACAGATCATTGGTCTCATTTGAAGGCAGTGTTTGATTTAATGAGACAACACCACTTATATGTCAAGAGCAGTAAATGTGCATTTGTTATTCCTAAAGTTGAATATTTGGGTCACTTCATAAGTGGAAAAGGTGTGGAAACTGACCCAGCCAAGATAGTAGCTGTGGCAAAGTGGCCTGAACCTCAGAATGTCAAAGAGTTAAGGAGTTTCCTGGGGTTGGCAGGATATTACAGGAAGTTTGTCAAGGGTAATGCAAGTATTAGCTATCCATTGACACAATTGTTGAGAAAAGGGGAATTTAAATGGCATGCTGGTGCTGGGGAAGCCTTACAAACCCTCAAAACTGCATTAACCAGTGCTCCTGTCCTAGCTCTCCCAGATTTCAATATCCCATTTGAAGTTGAAACTGATGCATCTAATGGGGGTATTGGAGCTGTACTCATGAAAGCAGGGCATCCTTTGGCTTTCATAAGCAAAACCCTCAGTCCTAAATGGCAGAAGTTGTCTGTGTATGAAAAGGAATTGTTGGCAATTGTTTTTGCTGTGCAAAAATGGGAACAATACCTTACTGGTCAGAAGTTATTAAAACTGATCAAAAGAGCTTAAAATGGCTTTTACAACAAAGGATTTCAACCCCTTTCCAACAATTCTGGTTATCTAAATTGATGGGATTTGATTATGAGATTCAATATAGAGCTGGTAAAGAAAACTTGGCTGCTGATGCTTTGTCTAGGTTGACTGGAAGTGAGTTGATGTGTCTAACTTTATCTGGATATCAGACTGATCTCTCTGAATTAATTCAGGGAAGTTATGAGTCAGACCTCTTTATACATCAAATTAAAACTCAACTTTTAACAGATCCTGCTGCTGTTCCAACTTACCAGTTAGTTGATGGCCTCATTAGGAAGAAAGGGAAGATTGTGGTGGAATCTGATGCATTAGTCAGGGAGAAAATACTTAAGTGGCTTCATGGTGCACCACAGAGTGGGCATTCAGGCAGAGATGCCACTACTAGAAGGGTCAAATCCTTGTTTATTTGGAAAGGCATGACCAAGGATATCAGCCACTTTGTCAGGAATTGCACAATTTGACAGGCCAATAAGTATGATCATGCAGCATATCCAGGGTTACTTCAGCCTTTACCAATCCCTTCTGAGGTTTGGTTGGACATTTCAATGGACTTCATTACAGGATTACCAAAATCCCAAGGTAGGGAAGTCATCTTTGTTGTAGTTGACAGGATGAGCAAGTATGCTCATTTTATGGCTTTGACTCATCCTTTTTCAGCACTTGATGTTGCCCAAGCTTATTTGGATAATGTTTTTAAACTTCATGGCTGGCCAAGGAGTATAGTCAGTGATAGGGATGTCATCTTTACTAGTCAATTCTGGCAGGCTTTGTTTCAGATTCAAGGTTCTGAGTTGTTGCTATCTTCTGCTTACCATCCCCAAACAGATGGCCAGACAGAGGTAGTTAATAGGTGCATTAAGTCTTACTTAAGGTGTATGTGTGGAGACAGGCCTAAGGATTGGCTTATGTGGTTACCTTTGGCTGAATGGTGGTACAATACCACTTATCATTCTGCTACTCATTTAACTCCCTATGAGGCAGTGTACAATCAACCACCACCAATCCATCTACCTTATTTGCCTGGAGAATCATCAGTGGAGGTTGTGGATAGGACTATGCAACGAAGGGAAGCTATGATAACTACACTCAAACAACAGTTAGTCAAAGCTCAGCAGAGGATGAAGGTGCAGGCAGATAAAGGGAGGTCAGAAAGGGTGTTTCAAGTAGGGGACTGGGTATGGTTGAAGCTGCAACCTTACAGGCGGAGTTCAGTTCAGCAAAGGGGGAATGAGAAGCTCTCACCCAAATATTATGGGCCTTTTCAAGTCAAGGATACTGTGGGCAAAGTTGCATACAAATTAGATTTGCCTGAAGCTGTGAAAATTCATAAAGTCTTTCATGTGTCCCAAATCAAGAAGTTCAGGGGTGTATTGCCTAATGCAGTTCATATTCCAGAATGGCTGAGAGGGTTATCAACAGATCAAGACCTACAACCTGCAGCAATTTTGGAAAGGAGGGTAGTGAAAAGGCAGAATCAAGCAGCTGTACAATACTTGGTCCATTGGATGGGATTTCCTATTCATGATGCTACTTGGGAGTATGCAGACAATTTTGAGCAACAATATCCAGAATTCAGTCTTGATGAATCTTGAGACTTGAGGACAAGTCTCTTTTTAAGGAGGAAGATATGTTACAGTTTGTAACAGAATAATGTTTGGCGCCAAAAGTTGTTAGATAACAGCTGGAAATTAGTTAGTTATGAGCTGGAGTTAGTTAGAAATTAGTGAATATAAATAGCTAAGCTCTAGTTATTGGAATGCATTCATCATTTTACACAATTCTTATACAATATCAATCTTCTCTCAATTCTCTCTAATTGATCAATTTGTATAGAAAACTCGAGATATCCTTTGTAATAGGACTATTTCCTGCATTCTATAACAAAGTAATTGATGCTTGACTCTTGAGTTTTTTTATTTGATTAATGTGTCAATGTCTTGCTAAACCGATTTAAGCAACTAACTATAGTTCAGGCTTAGCTACCTCTATTCTTGGTAATTTGTTAGTCAAGTAGGTTAGTTTAGACCTGGCAAACGGGTCAACCGGATCGGGTTCGGGTCGGGCAAGTTCGGGTCGGGTCAGATCGGGTCTCTCGTTGATTTCGGGTTAATTAGGGTCGGGTCGGGTTATTTCGGGTTTCGGGTTTGTTTCGGGTTTGTTGTCGGGTCTGTTTCGGGTCAACCGGGTCGGGTTATCTCGGGTCGGGTCATTTTCGGGTCAAAGAATAAGATACAAAGGGCCATTTTAAGTCTTTTTGGTTCAATTAAAGCTATATTTTGTCGGGTCATTTTCGGGTTGAGTGATTTTGAATCGGGTTATTTTCGGGTCGGGTCAGTTACGGGTCAAGAAATATCGGGTCATATTTGGGTCGGGTCGGGTCCAATCGGGTGTTGTAGTTCGGGTTAATTTTGGGTCACGGGTCGGGTCATTCGGGTCGGGTCAATCGGGTCGGGTTGCTTTTGCCAAGTCTAGGTTAGTTATAACAACCTTAACTAAGTTAGTTACAGTTATCATATATAAACTAGTGGTGTTAGTCTAGTGATAGTCAGGTTAAACTTTGAAGCTTGCAGAAATGCAGGAGTTGGGTCCTGGGTTCGACTACCAGCTGGGACGATGATCACTTGGCCACTGCAACCCCCGAAGGGGGTGGCTTACATGGTCCATGTGGTGGTGTGTGAATGTATGGGCCCGGGGGGATTCAACCCCCTCGTCATCAAAAAAAAAGTTAGTTACAGCTAACCTAACTAACTATCCTAACTATACAAGAGCTTTTGCTTTTTTCTTAAGCTACTTCTAAAAGAAATTGTGAGTGTTTGTCTCTTTGACCTAAGATTTAGAAAAACTATTTTTATTATTTTGAAATGTGATAGATTCTTATGAAAACAAAAGAAAAAGTAGTAGTAGAAATAACTATTTGCTACTTCTAAAGTTCTAATTTTAGTGGGTAGTTATAAGTTTTTTACTTTTTAAAAGTACTTTTAAGCTCCCTAAAATCAACAAGTCTCCCTTGTGACGGGTATATTCGTCACAAGCTTGCGACGGATATATCCTGTTGAGTCCTCTACAGCGGGCTTATAGAATTAGGTGCATGAGACCGGCCCACAAGCAAGTGAGGTTCCATCCTAAAACCAATTGGTGATAGGTAGAGTAACCCACTTACTTATAAGCTAGTCCCTTCACTATTATTCTACCGATGTGGGATGGATGCCGTTCACACACATATGGGAAGAGACCTCAACAATCTCCCCCTTTCACATGTGTGTGCTGAAACTCCCCCTCACTTGGTGCTACTCTGCACCTGACACAACCTCGTGTCGGGCCAACCAGGCTACTCCGCACGATGCTACTCTGCATCTCTGGTCGACCAAGGGTGAGAGTCCAGCGGTGGTGCTACTCCGCAACCACGACGCTACTCCGCGTCATCTCGAGCACCATCACCACATCGCACCTTACGGTCCCAAGCCGAACCGTCGGCTCTGATACCACTTGTTGAGTCCTCCGCAGCGGGCTTATAGAATTAGGTGCATGAGACCGGCGCACAAGCAAGTGAGGTTCCATCCTAAAACCAATTGGTGATAGGAGGAGTAACCCACTTACTTATAAGCTAGTCCCTTCACTATTATTCTACCGATGTGGGATGGATGCCCTTCACACACATATGAGAAGAGCCCTCAACATATCCGTCACAAGCTTGCGATGGATCAAATACTACTCATGTGGGTAGATAAGACAAAACAGAATGCTACTCCCAAGACACTCTGTTTTTGTCTTATCTACCCCACGTAGGTAGTATTTGACTCGTCGAAAGCTTGTGACGGATATGTCCGTCACAAATGAGAATTTGTGCCCTAAAATAGGGTATTTAACCCGACTTTTAACTTTTTATTCATAAAATCATTTTTAAAACTTGGTCAAATAGCATCTAAATTTACAGTAATCTTGTCACAAGTTAGAATTTGTGAGAAAGAGAAGACCTACACATACCGGTAAATGATAAACAAGGTCACAATTTATTACCCTCACATGCTTCCACTTATCTCCCGGGAATGTTGCAGGGTCCCTCAAGTGGCCTCACCCACCCCTTCTTCAGCCTATACGTAAGATCCCATTACTTTTTCCCTTTTCTTTATTATATTCAAAAGTTAAATCCTTGTATTTCTATATGAGCCCAAATTCTTGTTTGTGACGGACAGTATCCGTCACAAGCTTGCGACGGGTACCACTTCCCCTCACAAATGACCCATTTAAGGGAAAAGGGGAAGCACATGGGGGGTGCCCCACATGTTCCCTCTACCCATTTAGTTAGAGGAAAAACCCGTCACAAGGTCCGACCCGTCACAAGGGAGACCTACTGCTATATGAGATATAGTCATACAGAATGAAGATGATGACTGGAAAATCTAGCTTGTGAATGTTTACGTTGCACCAAAATGGAGACGTTTATGTACACGACACGGACACGTGATATATATTCCGCGAAATATAGGACACGAGATACATTATTTAAATTTAATAAAAAATATACTCCTTATTTCTTCTTTTCAATATTCGGGTTTTTTTTCCCTATTTTTTTATTTGAAAGCTTTCTGTCGTCCAAATTCAATTACATGTGGAGTAGTTTATTTTGTGTTATGCATATTCACTTTCTTAATCTAAGTACACAAATGAAAGGGGAGGTTCAACTTGAATAAGAGGGAGTATAGTTTATTTTTGTGGGAAAAGATAGTATTTTATAGTTATAAATAATGTACGATTTTATTTTTGTAAATGTATTTGATATGAAATATAAATAATTGAAGTTAAAATTTAATTTTGATTATAACTCATTCTATTTCCTACTCAAACAGTCAAACTCATCTTCTAATCAATACTACCTCCATTCAACTCCACATTGTAGTTTTCTATTTTTGACACTATTCACAAGTCGGAAGAATCTTTCAATTTCCGGCTAATGCATAAGAGAAAATATATTCATGTGGGATCTTGTTTGATTCGTCTTTAAGAGTATATTAAAAATATCTAACTTGTATAATTTTTGCAAATACGTAGCGAACTATATTTACGATGCAAAACGCGCGTTGGCAAACGTGAAAAAAGATAAGTGTAGTGTGGAGTTGAATGGAGGGAGTATATTTTAGTCTTTCGATCTCTCATTTCTCGTTTATAGATATCGATACATTTATGCGTGTATCCGACGAGTATTGGTGTGTCCGGTATTGGACACGAGACTCCCAATTAGGAAGAGTGTCTGTGCTATCTAGGTTATCGTTACAAGTTTGTGACATCTCACAAGCCCTGTTCTACCTGCTCTCCTACATGTTTTCCTAGTTGAATTGTATTTTGTGAGAGCTCACAAACTTCTAACGAAAACCGTTCATCACAAATGAGAATAGGGTTTGAACTTAGTTTATAAGTATCAACCTTTTAAGTATTTACCACCGCAACAATATGCTAAAAGTATATTTATAAGTGACCGTTCGTATTGTGTGAGACAATTTGCATAAATATTCTCTTCTATTCAATTCAATATTCTCATTTGACTTTTTTTTTCAGCCTTTACAAAATTTGACCATAAACATTCAATTTAATATTCTCGTTTAAAATGAGAATTTGTAATGGTCTCTAATCGTTGTCTTAGAGACCGGAATATCCAATGAAAAGATTTGATTGGATATGAATGAAATAGTGTAGGAGCCAAATACAATCTTACTAGTGGTGGTTATAGTGAATTTTTTTTTATAATTCACTTGTATAAGACCATTTTTCACAACTGATGTGTACGTCCTCCATTCCAATCAGGTATTTACATTTGATTAAAATACACTTCACATATGCATAAATATAAAGAATTAATTGAAATGGATGAAATAGTATATAACAAACACTAAGTCTCATTGAAAGACGGCCGTATTTGTATTTATGAAATTGGGTCGAATCTCTTCTCACAAGAAGGCAAGTGAAAGGGCAAATGAGGATCTATTTGACTCCCATATATCCTACCACTTGTCTCCTTGTAAGAAGGAATTCGACCCGTCTTCAATGAAAACGGATATACGCCGGTCTACAATGAGACTTATTGACAAACAAATTGTATTTTGTAATTGTTTATGTACATTATTTGGGTAGACAAGGCCATTGGATGATGTGAACAAGTGAGGTTAGATAATAATACACACATGACACATCTTACCGTTATTATTATTCAAAAGCAGCCAATCTGACGCAAAATCTTGTTAACCAACTCTCAGGTCCCAACATCCCACACTTTCCTTCCTGCAAAAGCGTTCACATACACACACACCCTGCTCAAATACTCACTCACTTACTTACTTACTCTTCAATCTCACTCTTTTTCTTCACCTAACTAACTTAATAAATCTTAAATACTACATCTTCTATCTCAAACCAAACCAAATATTTATTTGATAATGAGTTTGTCAACCAAATTACCCGTATTTCCCATACTCGAACCTCAACATTTTAGTGATTACGGGTTCGATCCGCAAATCGATTATTTTCAGGTAAGGCTGCGTACATCTCAACATTTAGTCAGATATTGCATGTTTTAGTTTAATTGTTTTGCTAGTTTTACCATCATAAATCTTTAGATCATTTCTTTATATTCAATATATATAGGGCAATTTGACGTTCGTGGGTATTTTGTAGTGTTATACTTCTAGTTAGCAAGGGGCGAACTAATAATATAATAGTCTAACATACAAAATAAAATCGTATGTTATATCTAACATAAATCATATTTTTCGTGATTAGTAATCGAATTAGCTCTTTTGTTCTACTAGTGCATGGTACTTCCTTTATTTCAACCATTTATTTATACATCATTTTTTATTTGTTGTAACTTATAACGGCTATTTAAATCAAAGATAAATAAATAATTGAAATAGATGGATTAATGTACATTACTATGAAATCATAGATTGTGGCATATTTTAGCTTATGATTTCTTTGAATTTGTTTCAGTTCAGTTTAGATCAGTTATAATCATGCTACTCACTTCGTCCAGTTATTTGTTTACTTCAATACTATTGAGATATAGGGAGTAATACGATTAACAACAAGTTTTGCTTAAAACGGATATTAAAACTAACTCGAATATTGAGCAAAATGAAAGGTATTAGAAGAAGCAAGGAAGCACAAGAGAGAAACAACACGATCAATCGACACACTACATTTCAAACTCCAAAAACCAATCTCAAAAGACGATCAAAAGAAGAACAAAAAACGTCGTTGGTGGTGGAAAAACGCCGTCGTTTTCTTCAAGACTAAATGGGCGGCCCAACACCAACGGCCCAGCCCACTCGAATACCACAACCACAGCCCCGAGAACCGGTCCATCTCCGGTCCGATTTACGTGACAGAGAGCTTAAGTGGTTCTACCACACCATACCGATCCAGTAGCCGGCCCACATCCGGTCCACTAGCTGGTACTTTGACTCCAAGTAGGAAGGGTGATTTGGACATTCCATATATAAGTCTTAAAGATCTTAACATGGAGCCTCCACATGTGATCTCTTCTTCAACTCCTATGCCTATTTATTTAGTCACTTAATTCAGGTGTGAAAAGACTCTTTTGTCCTTTTGGTCAAAAAGGGATCTTGATTTTTTAGTTTGAGTTCTGGTGGGGTGATTTTAGTTAGGTCTAATAACTAAAGATGTTGGGTTAAACTCTTTTTTTATTGTTTCAAGTGTTTTTTTTTGCATAGAGATGTACTTTGTGCAAAGTTGTTTTTAGTGGGTGCATTTGAGACCGATCTTAAGTTAGGTCGGGTTTTTTTCCGTGTCATGTAACTCATTTAATGATAGTTATATTCAGGGGCGAACCCAGGATTTAATGTATGGGGTAGCAAAAAAAATTTAGCCTATAGATACTAATAAATTTTGAAATCGTTAAAAATATATTAACTTGTTAAATGTAAAAAAAATGAAGGAAATATGCATGTGATGGGGTTTGAACCTGGGAATGTGGGTGATTAACTAGTCTTTCCCATTGAGCCACAAGCTATTTATTGTCTATATAGTGAGATGACATTTATTTATTTATTATTCAGCAATATTTGGGGTAGCGCAAATCCGTCTTCTAAACCGATTTTTTTGTGTTTAGGGTAGCGGCCGCCACCCCTGCCACCAGGTCGGTTCACCCCTGGTTATATTGACTATGTTGTAAGTTTAAAGTACGGTATTAAACAAGACTGATTTTAAGTGGAAATACTATCTTGTCTTTTTAGTGAAATGGGACTAATAAGAAAAGTTGGTTAAAGCTCTTAAAATTCCTTTTTAAGAATTTTTTGGTGGTGCATTTGAGGCTTTGAGCACAAAGATGTACTTTGTGCAAAGTTGTATTAGTGGGGAGTTGGTCTCCCTTCTGATGGATCACTTTGGTCTGAATCAATAAGACGGAATTTTATTGCCAGTTCACAGTTAAATGTAATCACTTTTGAAAAACAAGTTAAAATAATCTGTAACACTAGTTGGCCCATAGTCAAAATCCCTTCTTAAGGTTTTGACGAAATTGATTTGTCTGAAACAAGCTGTAACACTAGTTGGACCATAGTGAGTGTTTTTTTCTACTCTCGTAGAAATACTCAGTCCACACTTAAATTTTGTTATTTTTCACAAATTCTCATTTGTGACGGAGCTACCCGTCGCAAGCTTAAGACTGCTCTATTGTTTCCAAGAAGGTGAATTGCATCAGAATTCAAGAATTCGGTAGAATAGAACAAGCTACTTGGTACTTGGTACTTGGTACTAGGTACGCTAGTGAGGCTTTCTTTCCTATGAAATGTCTGCATTCTACGCCAAATTTTTACTTCTAAATGTGCTGCTATCAAGTTAGTTTACGAACACATAGTAAGTACAACCACAAAGGAGGTTTATTAGGATCAATATTATAAACTAAGACTTTGCTTATTGACAAGAGAGTTTTACAAAGGATTATTATATTACAAAGGATTTTATATGAGAAGTATTTTTATTTTCACTTAGCTTGATTTTCTATGGTACCAAGCATGTCTATTTATACTATTTACATGATAGGCATGCTCATACACCTTGCATGCCTTGATGCTACACTTGGCATATTGCCTAAGACACTTATGTAGTCTACTTACCTTACACCTAGTACACACCTATTTATGTTACACCTAGCATACATACACACCTATTTATCTTACACCTAGCATACACCTACTTTTCATAATTACCCTAATGGTAATTTTATTTATTTATGCTTACGGTAATTTTGCTTAACTATTTACATCTCTTTATCTTTATTCCCCCTGTTTCCAAAAGAGGGCGGTGTTCACACCGAGTTGTCACTGTCACCGGAATCACTTTCTTCACTTCTGGACAAATACTCATTTATGTATATCTTCAGACCTGGAATATACTTTTTAACTTCATGTGGGTGCCCTTCAACTCTGTATCTTGGGTGATCATAATCACTTATGGGCTTGGAGTATTGGCTATGAAAACCATGTCGTGTTTTTCTGATCTCACGGACAAAATTTTGAGGATATGTATGGTGCCAATCTGCTGTGAGTGAGCAAAACGATTCCTTACTTATGCTTGATTCTTTTACTGCATTGAGGTCTGCTAGTTGACTTGTTCTTTTGTGAAAATGATTTCCTGACAGAACTTAGGTGTCATATCTTCGCTGTATTTGGATATCGTTATCCTTTCGGATTTGGAAGATAGTGATCTCGAAGGTGATGAATACTGTATGACCTTCCTTCTTCCGGATACTTTCTTGCCATTGAGTGGTATCTTGAAATAGTGTCAACCATTTGTACAGTAATTTGTATTGTGGCTTTCTTCTGGTTAGAAGACACTTTGCCAAATACTGTAACATTGGGCTTTTTTCTATAAGTACCCCTATAGTATATAGTTCAGCAAGATACCAGAGTATGAGATAGGCTTCAGGAGGAAATCTTCCGTAATGTTTTGGATTTAGGTGGATGGTGGTGAGGAATGGATACGCTGGATGGTAAGGTAGACCAAGAAGGGGTCCTTGATCTAATCCATATCTATGGATATACAAGACAAGAAGTTTATGCAGAGTTTCAATACCTCTGGTTGTTAGGACTTTCTTCAGGAGGTCTTCTTGCAAAACTTGAGGCATATGACTCACCAAAGATTCTATTGATTCTTTTTCTGGCTGTGCGAGGTTGAGCATATAGATCATAGGGATGATGAATGAAATTTGACGTTGGGTTCTTGAGAGAAAATCTGGAAGGAAGTTATCTTTTCCTTTTATGTGTTTGACCTCAAATTTCCATTGAGAAAACCAACTTGCCCATCGGAGTAAATGTGCTTGGGGGAGAGTCTTTTGCTTAAATTGTATCATCTTTGGGAATGATGACATGTCCATTTCTATGAGAAAATGTTGCCCAATAAGATGAAACTCGAATTTTTCAATACCTCTTTTAACCGCGAGAATTTCTTTGTATGTAGAATGGTAGTGTTTCTCGCTTTCTTTGAAAGCTCCGCTCTTGCAGCCGCATATCTGTCTGTTACTCTTCTCATCTTCTTCAAGTAGTACTGCACCCCAGTAGCAATCACTTGCATCTGTTTGTAGAATTCTTTTTCCTTTTGATGGGATTTTTAATGCCGGGAGAGTTTTTGTAATCTGTTTCAACTCCCTTATTGCCTCTGTGCATTTTTGGTTCCATGGGGCAACATCTTTCTTTAGTTGGGCTGATAATATTGACCTGTGCTTTGCTAGGTCATGGATAAAATCTGCCATATAATTGACAATGCCAAGAAATTGCTGGATTTGCTTATAGGAGAGCTTTTCATCTGGGAATTCTTCAAGTTGTGTAGCAATATGAGGCTGAAGATATGCATCCCGAGAAAATCAATTTTTGTTTCTCCGACGATTATCTTTTTCTCCGAAAGCATTATTCCATATTGTTGAACAATATCATGAAACTTTGCTAGCTAGGCAGAGTGTGAATCAATATCCATGGAGAACAAGAGGATGTCTTCTATATATACCAAGACACTTGTAAGGATTGGTTCGAAGATCTTTATCATTGCTTTCTGGAATAAGGATGGGGCTGTTTTTAACCCGAATGGCATGACCTTCCATTGGTAATGTCGATCAGGGATGCAGAAAGCAGTTTTTGGTCTCTCTTCTGGTTTAATCCCTAGTTGCCAAAATCCGGCCTTAAGATCAAATTTTGAGAATATTTGTGCTAAGGGTAGTTTTTGAAAAAGAACTTCTCTTTTTGGAAGTGGAAACTTGTCATCGGTAAGGAAATGGTTAAGAGGTTGGTAATTGATAACCAGCCTTAACTTTCCTCGTACTTGTTCTGCTCATTTATTGACATAAAATGTTTTACATGCCCATGGGGAGGTGGTTGGCTCAATTAGGTTTTCTTTTTGTAGTTGGTCAATTTCTTGAAGAGCCAAACTGTAATGGTCTGGGTTCATTCTCATATGGCTTGCTTTTGTTGGGTTGATGTCCTCATTCTTTTTGAATGACAAAGTTATAAAGAATTCAGGGTTTTGCCATAATGGAGAAGAGCATTTTGTGAGAAACTCAGAGTGGGATTCAGCACATGAGGTTTTGGCTATGTTATCTCTTATAGAGTAAAGGATTTCATAAGAATAAAGGTGTGAGGTTGATGTCCATGGTAACAAATGATTTTTGTGTTTTAGACCTTTTGGATGCCATGATACCCTTTTGAGACTGTGTAGAACATCCAAACCAAGTATAAAGTCTTTTCCGGGAAGATCAGACTCATATACTCTAGTTTTCAGCATGTAACCCGAAAACAACTGAATGTAAATCGGCTTACTTTTAAGAGATATATAGAAAACCTGCCCCTTTGCTGCTTTAAACGCCACAGAACATGTTTCCCAATGTGATGGGGGGAAAATATTTGGTTTGATTATGGAAGATGCAGCACCAGTATCAAAATATGCAATAACAGGTATGGGTTTGTCGTATTTGTTTGGGAAAATGTAGATTTTTGCATTTGGGGAAGGTTGAAGAGGATAAGTTGGGATGATATCATTTTGTGGTTCTGCTTTACAGGCTTCTATAGGATAAAGATCAAACCTGACAAACTGGTCGGTAATACCTTCATCTTCTTCAGAGTCTTGGTCTGAATCTCCTGATGATTCTTCTTCAAACTCCATCTCCATTGCTAAAATGGTTTCATCTGTTGGTTCATCATCAAGGGAGAAGATGGACTCAATATCTGCATCATCAATGTCTTCAATTTGAGCTAAGTATCCCAAAAGATTATCTCTTTTCTTTTTGTTCAAACAATCTTTTGCATAATGGCCCTTCTTTTTGCAAATATAGCATCGATCCGACTTTTTGAACCCACGTTGTTTTTTTTTTGAAAAATTTCCATTTTTTATTTCCAGACAATTGTGGAAACTTGTTCTTCCATCTTTTTCTGTAGACTTTGGTTTTTCTCCCTTCTGAGGACGTGCATCCACATTTCTTAGGTTTGCACTTGATAGAGAGTTCTGGATGATCACAAGCCCTTCCTAAAAGCTTTCCTTGTTCTTGTAGTTGCTTGAAAAACTTGTGATGGTTACATAGTTTTTCAAGAGCTGCAAGAGATGTTTGGTAGAGTTCTCCCAAAGTAGCAGTACCCAAAGGTATGTTTTTGAGGGAAAACTGTCTAGCGGTTTCATTTCCCAATGGCTCTGGAAGAGAATTTAAATAACCTTGTTTGAGATTTACATCATCCATACCTCCAAGAGCATAAAACCGCTTGGACATCCTTTCATAATGCCGTTCAAGATCTTTCCGCATAAATGAACAACATTTCATACTGAGGAATTCTTCTCTTGCTTGAGTTGTGTAATGATCCCAAGCACCTAAAAATTCATTATGGATGTTTCCAATGAAAGCATCAACTGTAGGGGACTGTCGGATTTGCAGTTGTCGATAGGCTCCAAGACTAATCCACCACTGCCTCAGACGGCCATAAAATCTTGACACTAATCTATCTACTACAGTTGTAAGTTTAGCTCCAGGGAAAAGAAGTTGTTCAGTACACCAGGCATGCATTTCATAGATTTTATCCCTCCATTTTGATGGCGGAATGTTATCAAAAGAAAAGCCATGACCCGGTATATCTTGACCTTTAAGATTCCAATCTGGTGGAGGATGAGCATTAGGTTGGTCATGTTCCTCCGGGTTTTCTGTTTCACTCTCAACTACCTCCTCAACCTGGGTTGGCTCAGCCATCATAAATTCTGGGATTAAAACCTCACCTACTGAATTTTGAGATGTGGGTTTCTTTGTTTTTGGTTTGGCCAAATTGGTTAAAAGATATGAGATGGGATTATGATGTTCAACCATAAATTGTGAGGCGTCTTCTGGTTCTTGAGTCATAGGAGGTTCTATCTGAGTTATTGTTGATGTTTTCTCTCCATCTTTCGATGCAGATTGCCTCTTTTTTGTTATATGTCTTTCTTCAAGAACTTTTGTCGGAAGGAATGACGATGCTCCGAAAGGGCTCAATTCTGGTGGTAGAAGAGGAAGTGGTTGTGGATGTTTTTCAAAGGGTGGTG
Organism: Heliosperma pusillum; assembly: GCA_022085475.1. Lineage (NCBI taxonomy): Eukaryota > Viridiplantae > Streptophyta > Magnoliopsida > Caryophyllales > Caryophyllaceae > Heliosperma > Heliosperma pusillum. Next base: position 57,188 of record JAIUZE010003096.1, on the reverse strand, counting down.
TATATACTGGGTATGGGGTAAATATGTCGCAGGGCATATTTGGTGGTGTTTTTGGTGGATTTTGTAAGGAGGATAATTGTGCTTTTAAGGATTTTAACTCAGACTCCTTTTGAGAAATAAGTGGAGATGCTATGGAAGCTGTTGTTGCAAGTCGTAGCAGTTCTTGGTGTAATGAAGAGATCTTTTGATGTATCTCTTTTACTGCAAGATCCATGATAGTTACCTTTTTATCTATTTGTTGCAACAGATTGTTTTGGGCTCGTGCATTTTCTGACTGCCAGTTTAATGTTGCTTCTATAGGACTTATTTGCTTTGTTGAACCATCTGGATTTTTGGTGACTGGATTTTTCACCTTCCAAGAATGTTTAGAATTTTCTTTCTCAAATTCTGTCGGTGGAAAATCGGTGTCTGGAGGAGAGGATGGACCAAACATGTAGCATGGGGGAATTTCTTTTTGTGGATTTTCATGTTTTTCCTGTTTTGAATATTGTACATAATATTCAAAAGTTTTTCCAGATGGTTCTCCTAGGAGGCCAACATTTGGATCTCCTGACACATATTTTTCTTTAAGGATTTGTTGAGAGGATTTTTTGTTTCTATTTCCTTTCTTTGGGTAATCATCCTCATCTGAGTCTGTTAACATGCAATTTTCACAGTCACAGACATCAAAGAATTTGTGTCCTGACTCATCCTTAAATACATATACTGGGTCCCCAAGAGAATTAAATGAATGTATAGGAATGTTAAGATAACTCTCATTTTGTTTCATTGGGATGAAAAGTGGAGTGATAGTATTTATTTCAGTACAGAAAATTGGTGGACAAGACTTTGCATCTGGTTCCTTTTTGAAAAATATTTCAATGGTGCCATCTTTTTGTTTGGTAATTTTGGAGTCTAGGGATTGTAAAGGAGTGTTTATTTCATGTATCTTTTCATAGTTGGTAATCCAAAACTCTGGGAGTAGTTTGATGAGTTCATCTTTTGGAATTTGTCTAGGAATATGGATACAAGATGGGCTATGTTGTGACTCTAATTGTATAAAAAGAGCATCATTTGTATCTCTTGGGAGACTAAGATCCATTGCATGGTTTTGAACCCTATATGCCATTTGATGGTGAAGAGTTGCTGCATATGTATTTCCAACTTGTGGAGTTCCAGTTATTTGTAGTTGGATTTGAAGATTTTGGGGAATTTGTGGGTCTTCTAGTGCCATGTTAAAATTTGGAAATAGGGTGATAAATACAGTACCTGCATTGAGTGTTGTTTGGATGGTTGCAATACACGCATGTTTGTATTCTTTGAACCTTGTATCAAGTAAGGCTATTCGTGCTACAACAGGTAAACCTTTCCTCCCATGGAGAGTTAGTGCTAAACGTACTGTTCCATAATGAAGGTGGGTGTAACCACTTGTTTTCCATGTGTGAAGCATAGCTTCATTAAGTCGGAGAGGAATCATTTGTTCTGCTTCTGTAGCTGGAACAAAATGTTGTTCTAACTGTGATGCTAGAACGATTTCTTTAACTGTATTTTTATGTGGGCCAAGTACTTGTTTGATAACTTTTGGAAATGAAGAATTTGGTTTTGTAAAGGCTCGATATGGATTTAACAAAGGAAGTTGGGTAATAGGGACCTTACTATTTTCATTTACATACTCTACTTCATAAAGATAATCTACTTTACTAGTATTTGACTTACGAAGAGAAGAAGAAGACGCATGTGCTAAGATATTAGAAGTATTTTCCATATTTTTTAGATGGGGCCAGAAATCATAACAGAATGTCTTATCTCTTATCTATCCTTCAAAATATTAAATTATATTAAGTTACCCCCCTTTTTATATGATAAGTTTAGTATAAAGTATCAACTTGTTTGTTCTTTAAAATTGCTAAACCGAGACAACAAATAGTTTTTAATTTTGTCTCAAGGTACAAGCTTTTAAGAACACCATAGTTAATTCTTTACACTTTATTCTGCCTAGTAAGAATTTTCTGATGTGGAAGATCCACAAAGTGGCAACCACAGAGCATACTTCTTCATACTTAGGATATTAATAAAGGGAATAACTCACTATTCTTTAATACTTATTAGGAAGATAAGAGCCAAGGCTTAGACTGCAATGACTCTGATACCAAGTTTACGAACACATAGTAAGTACAACCACAAAGGAGGTTTATTAGGATCAATATTATAAACTAAGACTTTGCTTATTGACAAGAGAGTTTTACAAAGGATTATTATATTACAAAGGATTTTATATGAGAAGTATTTTTATTTTCACTTAGCTTGATTTTCTATGGTACCAAGCATGTCTATTTATACTACTTACATGATAAGCAAGCTCATACACCTTGCATGCCTTGATGCTACACTTGGCATATTGTCTAAGACACTTATTTAGTCTACTTACCTTACACTTAGTACACACTTATTAATGTTACACCTAGCATACATACACACCTATTTATCTTACACCTAGCATACACCTACTTTTCATAATTACCCTAATGGTAATTTTATTTATTTATGCTTACGGTAATTTTGCTTAACTATTTACATCTCTTTGTCTTTATTGATTTGTACTCCTATTTACATGGCTAAATGGCAATTATAATTGTAATTGTAATTAACTCGCCGTATTCATGCATGTGTATTTTACTAATTTTGGTTACGGGAGGGGCGAAGTCAGAATTTTTGGACCGCTGACTTTAGTTTCATGGTATTGGTTTCTAAAGTTTTTGGAGTCTTGTGAATCATCCCTTCTCATTTCGATTCTCATTCTCACATCCTTCCTTTTCTCCTCTCTCGTTTCCTTTTATTTTTACATCGAAATACAACACCATCTATTTAACCACTTTTGGCGAGCATATTGTGGACAATGTAACTATTGCACTTAGCTTATGTTCTTTTACATTGAAAATAGGTGAACTAAACTTAGTTAAGTTGAAATGAAGTAAACTGAACTAAATAAAACTAAATTAAGTTTACCTGAATCGAATGAAACTGAAATATAGAGACAAGTTTAGTATAGCTGAGTTGAAGTCAGCATAACCAAACTAAAAGTGGTTTGGATAACAAAAGTGGAATTAAAGGGAAGGGATGGTGGGGTTGGACAGAGACGGTGGGGGTGCAACGAATGTATATGTACTGCCTTTTCCAAAATAAATACAAATTTGATTATTAAAGGAGCTCATTAACTATGTCGGTCTGGTTGATGATTTTTTTCTTACCATAAAAAATCATGAGTTCAATTCTTCAACTGAACAATTTTTTTGATGTTCTTTCACCATATATTATGCCCAATTAGATAAAAATTTTAATGTATAACTCGATTTTTCGTTGTAAATTTTTTTTACACATCCCATTTATCGAAATCTAAAATTGCCCCTGAGGTTGGAGAATATGAAAAGATAGCATAACTCCATTTGTTATCCAAAGAAGAGATTCCGTAATCCAATTATAGCTCTTACAAATGGGCCTCTACTAACATGGTCTTTTTGGTCCGATATCAGTCGTGGACTCGTGGTTAACATTTCAATTGGATTTTGATTATGGACCATGTTGAACATTGGGTTCTCTTAAACATTGCTGACAAATTATTTTAAATCGTCGATAATTTCAATGAGCTACTCTGTATTCAAAACAAGCATATTATAGATATTTACGTTACAATTTATGCATTGAGACCATTGACAAATGTTTAGGTTTCAAAGGCGTTTCCCCGAATCTCCACAAGAGCTTTTCATCCCTGGACCCCAACTCACTGACTTGGCTCGAGTCCCTCTGACAGTCACCGCTTAGAACGATTATAAGGGTGCTCGATGCCCAATTAGTGAGTCGAGGTCCATGGATAAAATGCCCTGGCGAGGGTTCGGAGACAACGCCTCCGAAACCTAAACATTTGTCAATTGCCCAAATTATAACGTAGTAAATATCATTAATATTTTTATCGTACTTCGAAAGGCGAATCAGACAAGATTCCGCACGACTATATTTTCTGGTATATATTAACAGAAATATTTCTTAAACACAAAAGTAAGGATAAGGGTATTCAATGCGTATAGGGCAGCAGTGCAGCTAGAACATGCATAAACACATTGGCAGTGGTGGAGCTAGGGGGGGCTAGCAGGGGCGGTCGCCCCCCCTGACGGTTGAAATTTTCGAAGTTTTTAGCGAAATTTTTCGAATTTTTTTAAAAGTACCTTATGAAAATAGTCGTTCGCCCCCCCTAAATTCAAATCCTGGCTCCGCCACTGCACATTGGAGTTAGGATAGATATACAACATGAATAATTAATAAGGATTGCCAATATATTCTGCCATTAAATAGCGATACAATTTTGGTAATTTATATCTTTGCGTTGCAATCAATATAAATGTGGAAATTGACATAATTTATAATTCATAATTTTTCGAAAAATAAAATAAAATTTGCTCGAGCATGTGAAGAGCTTAAAGCTCCATCTTATTCCAACACAACACAAATTCTCATTTGTGACGGGACGACCCGTCGCAAGTTTACGACGAGTCAAATTCCCCTCACAAAAAGCAAGTGGCAAGGCAAGTGGGGGATCCATTTGTCTCCCACTTGGGCCTCACTTGCTCTTTGTGAGGGAGATTTGACCCGTAGCAAGACTTATTGCCAACACAATATTTGTTAAATTCGTCTATAATTTTGTAAAGGTGTTGATGTCTTCATTTTGGATCCATCCATATTCTTCCATAAAAGGATTAACCAATGTTTTAGGAGGATATTCATTAATACAATCCATCCAAACATTGTCACATTCATCTAAATCCTTCATTACTTCCCACAAACAACTATTACATTGAAACCCTGCTCCAAAACTAAGCATCAAAACTCTGTCTCCCTTCTTAAGCCTTTTCTTAGCTTCCATATATCCCAAGATTCCATATATCCCAAGACATACCATAAGCTACACGCGGACGTGTTCCCAAATCGATGAAGGGTCATCCTAGCCGGCTCAAGATCAAACTCGGTTAATTTTAGATTTTCGCCTATACCATCTATGACCGCCTTACCACCCGTGTGCATACAAAAATGTTCTACCCCGGTTTTGAAATTAATGTTTGGCTTTTTACTAGGCTCTCCTGTACCAGTACCAAGGATTTGATGTCGGGTTTTAATTTTTGTAAGGGTAACCAATAACATGTATCGGACAAGTTCTCTAATAGGTAAAATCACTGGGATTATAACCTTAAGATTGTCGGCCAAACACCTAGCCGCGTGCTTAGGAAGGTCTCTGCTTAAACGAAAACCAATTTTTCCTTTTGAGTCCTCCATTTGGATACAACATCCATAAGACTCGTCTCGGGCACCGTGGTGGGTCCGTACGAGATGTTTGAGCTTAAACATAGCCCGCTTCCTTTGGGCCTTTTTGTTGGTTAATAGAATCACGCACCCACCGGACCTAAATAAGGAATTGGATAATATCATGGACCGATCATTCCCCGAATACCAATTCGGGCTTATTGATTCGGACGTAACAACTAAAGCGTAACGTTCCTTCTCGTGTTTTAGCACACTTTGGGCTACATTAACAGAAATTAAACTAGCACTACAGCCCATCCCACTAAGGTTATAAGCCTTGATATCATCCCTCATTTTGTAATGGTTGATTAGCTTCGAGGCTAGGGATGGTACCGGAGCAAATAACGAAACATTAACAACCAAAACATCGATTTCTCTAGGAGAAATGCCAAGTTTTGATAAGAGTTTTTCCACACTATCTTGGAAAAACTCGTCCATCTCGGCATGACTGTCGTCTAAAGCCCGGATTTCTTCACGGCCCATGAAAAGGTTTCTTGGGCCGTAAGTACGCTCTCCAATACCCGAATCCACAACCGCTTTGAGAAGGAATTTGAACTCGTTTAGACCCAAGTTCTTGTTCCTTGTCAAGATTTCGCGGCAGAATTGGGTGCTCACCTTCCTATCATCACTAGGCTTGAAGCATTCATAGCCCAAGATGTAGCATTCTTGGTGCCTAGACTCTATAACCCACTTAAGAAAGTGGAAGAAAATATAAAAACAAGAGATCAAAAACAAAAATACTAAGACTAAAAATTCCATATTTTCAAAAAGAAGAGAAATTATTATGTTTTTTTTTAGTATACGTCTGATTTTGAGTTTGGTTTGATGTGTGTTTTTTGAAGGGGGAACTTTAGGAAATGAAGTATTTATAACCCTGAAATGAAGAGGTATTTGATAATTGAGAGGGATAGTGGGACACTATTCGTCTTCAGTTTGTTACGGATTGTGTCCGTTTTCAATGAGAATTTGTGAACTATGATAAGGATTAGTTAATGTACAGATCAACACTTCAACTTGTACCACTAAATATCGATCTTTAGACATGTGATTCTTGTGTTAGTATACAAAATCATTTCTCAATACAGTTACTTTGTCAATACTTTTCATGGTTACTTACAAAATTTATAGGCTCGCTGTTAAATGAGTATATGACTAGTTTTATACCCGTGCAAAAATGCACGGGTTTGCTATGTAAAAATTAGAAACGAAAATATAGAGATAACGTATACATATAGCAGTGTGCCGGTGTTCGTTTATATTATATGAAGTTATTAGGTAAAATGCATTTATAACCTTATTCACTTAAGAGCTAAAAAAGTGTAATCTTAACAATTTATATGTATATGTCATTTATATTTCTCGTATAGATTTTTAAAAATAAATTTATAATATGCATGAAATTAGTTGTTATAAAGTTTGTTTTTTAAATCTCATGGAATGAATGAATATGTTGAGTCAAAGAGAAAGAATAATTCAATCAATGAGAAGTCTAAAAAAGACTTGCCTTTTATACTATGTAGATTTGGAAAATTTTTAAAATTAAAATTTGGTAGTTCTTCTCATTTGTTTTTATGCAATCTCTATTACGACACTTTGCTCCACACTTTTATACATATTTTTATATAAGTTTCGTATGTTTTATACATATTTCTATATACGTTATGCAGAAAAGCGAGTTGATATGAGAACGTTGATAATAAATAGAGTTGTGCAATAAAATAGTAGTAATAGTGGTTACTGTGATAATTACTACTCCACCCAATGCTCGTTATTATTACTTACTAAAACCTCGTATAAGAAAATGACATCAATTATTTTTAACACTATGTGAGACGGTCTCATTTTGTTAAAGTGATAAGTACATAATACTCGTAAAAATGCATATGTTGCTATTTCTATAATTTGAGGGAGTAAGTTCTAACTAATTTATCACAAATTTTTGTTTAAGATAACACTATTAATCTAAAGCTCAAGACGGGTTAAGTAGTTTTTTTTTTGTTTTTTATGCAATGGTAAAGATTTAGAAAAAAAAATAAAAGCAAAATGCATATAGAAAAACAACATATTTGTCTCACATGCGCACGTGTGATCATATTTGATCCGTTTTTATTGTTAAGACGGACACATCTATCTTTAAAAAGGACTTACTGTTAATTAATTTTAAATTTAAAATATCTTAGGTATATCTTCATAAATCTCTAGTCCTACAAAAAGATCGTATAAATTTAATTATAAAGAAACAGTAACTCTAATTTAAGACACAGTATTCTCGTAAATCTTAAAACGGGTCAAAACTGTTACATGGTAGTAATAAAGACAAATTTTGGCATTTCTTAAACAATTTGATATGTATTTGACATGTCTTAAACTTAATACGGATAGTATTCGTCCTTATAAGAGTTTATCGTAAATAAATACTCATTGAATTATTGATTGATTTATATTTTACCCAAATAGTCATTTAAGACGGACACTATCTGTTTTAAGTTTAACACGGATAGAATACATACAACATTATCTCGCTTGTTGTCCTAAAAATATCAAAAAAAATTTATTTATTATCACCATATGTTATTTAACCCGTCTTAAACTTAAGACGTATATTACTTGTCTTAAGCCATACTTTGTGTACATTTTATATGACAATCAATTGGGCTACATATCAAAATTTTGATAGCCCAAAAAGACGAATTGCAATCTTTATCCCATGTCTCTATTCTCTAACCTAACCTAATTTTCTCAAAAGTTGAGCAATCCCCAGCATAGCAGCCGGTCTTTATTCTCCTAATTTCTCCCTTTATTTAGAAAAAATATCTCATTTTTGACAGAGGTTACATACTCATCAATGGAGTACCTCTTATATTTTTACGCATAATATATCCACTTTATCATACACACCTCCATCGAATCTCCGTCACTAAATGTCAACTCTTTTCCGATTTTCCTCCATAATACCTAGCTCTATCGATCCAAATAATTATGTATTTTTGATGTTTGAATCAAAATTTATAAACTACTGGCTAATTGCATTCAAGTCTACCTAATTTGTTATAAGGTAATACTCCGTATAAAAAATAATCATTTTAAGTCGAAATTTCGTTTTTTGAAAATAATTTATCGATCTTTACCTAATGCTTCCATTAGTATTGAAGCCACTGAATTTTTTTTTTCAAGCAAATATTTCAATTTTTAATTAGTTTCCATTTCTTAAGCATTTTAAAGTTTAAATAAATTATCAATCTTCTTAAAACTATTGGGGAATGGAAATTATCAGTATTGTAATTAATTCTGAAATGGAACGTGGGGCTTAAATTAGGGATTAAAAATTGTGCTTTTTTTGCTTTCTACTTTTTTGTTGTTCAATTAATAAATAGAGATAGTGGTGGGGCTGTTGTTAAAAAAAAAAGCACATAAAGTGATGACGTGGAAGCAGGAAAACCCGTGCATTTTTGCATCTTGAAAAAAAAATTTCGTTTCTAATTTTTTCATTTTCTCCGATACTGAGTTAAACACAGAAATTCTCATAAATATTTCCAAAACTGATTTCAACATAGAAATTCTCGTCGACATTTCTGAAACTGAGTTTAACTTAGAAAATTAGAAATAAAAATAAAAATCATGTGCATAAGTGGTGGGACCCACTTGGAGAAAATGAAAATTGCTGATTGGACTGCTGATGTGTCTTCATGTGGATGCAGTATTTGCTTGGGTTTTAATATATAGAGGACTTTTCATGCAGTAACGGATCTCGGAGAAGTTTCTAAGGAGGGTGGAATCTACTACTCCCTCCGTCCCGGTCATTTGTTGACCTTTTATTTTGGCACAATTATTAAGAAAATGGTTGGGGACCTCTTGTGGATGTGCTTGGTGAATGACATGTGGACAAAAGTCCCATTAGGTGATCAAATTACTCATAGGTTACCATCCAAATATAGAAAGGTAAACAAATGAGTGAGACACCCTAAAATGCAAATGGTAAACAAATGACCGGGACGGAGAGAGAATATACTAAAGAGGGGAAACATTTAAATGTTTCTTATTGGTGGCTGAAAATTAGGAAGCTAAATGAAAAATAGGCCCCACACATACTCCTAACTTATTTAATTACTCTCTCTCTCTTCAAATCATATTTCTAATCCATCAGCCTTATTTAATTACCCTTCCTCTAAAGATTTCAACTTTTATGGATTTCATTGATTTATTGACGTATATTTGTTGAAATATATAAGAGAATTAAAATATTAATTATGTATAACATTTACATACCGTCTGCCGCCATATATTCCTAGAAAAATAAATATTTCTTAAAACAAAAGTATCAAAAATCACCAAAACGAAATTATATATTCTTTAAATAAAAAGGAAGATTAAAATGATGAATATAGGTTAATTAACCAGAATTATAAGTTAGATTTATTTATTGTGTAAATTTAAAAAAAAAAAAAATCGGCATAACAACTACACTACAACATAGCAAATACAGAATTTATTTATCAGATTTGAACATTTAAAAGAAATATACTGATATGATGTTTAAAATTTTCGTAAACAAAATAATATGGTAAATCTGATTTTTTTTGTTAAAAATAATAATTTAATTAATAAGAGATTTTTTTTCAAATCGAAAAAATATAAAAATAACAAGTAAATATAAATAGAACCAAATGTAATTTTTGGATAATACTTACATGAAGTTCTTCCAATTATTCTCTTTAATTAAGTTGAATAACGAAGATTAATATGGGGAAGATGAATTTGTGGCATGAGGAAATATTTAAAACGGAAAAAGTGATGAATTTAAAATTTAAAATAGATAAACTATATTTGTTCTATACCAGTAACATGTAGGGTAACTTTTGAATATTTCATAGAATAGTGATGGATGAGAGGATTGTTTAGGCATGGAATTGATGGAAGGAGACAAAGTATTTTGGAATTTAGCGTTTGGGTGAGGCAGATGATTAGATGAGGGAGAGGATATAGTCAGGAGAAGATTGATATTAAGTACTTGGATTAGGTTTCATTCTTTTTGTGTATGTTAGCCTAATGAAATAATAATTGAACTCATTTTTCTTAGTATTGATTAGCCCAATTCATTGGGTTGTCTCTTTTCGATGGTTGGATTTAACAATTCTAAATAATTATGGTGATAAGTTTTGTTAACTAGAGTTCATATAACTACGCATAGTTTAATTTACCAATATTATGTGTTGGGTTGTTGGATTGTTTCGTTTGATTTGATTATTACTCTAGGCGAGCTTACTTGGATTATTATGATTATGATAATTGAATCGTCTCTTCGATCAATAGCATTAATATACGAAGGATTTTAAATCTTTTGTAAGATTAAACCGAATATAACATAAAATGTACAAGTAGTATGTACATAAATTTCCAATATGTCTACAAATGTTTATTTTTCTTTATAAATAGGTCATGTGATAAAGTATTATCAAACAATAATTTTTTGCCTTTTATTTTTATTCTCATTTATTTGTTTAAATTTTGCAAATAGCATGTTTAAAAGGTGAAAGTAATATCAATTCATAAAAATAAGTAAGAATGTTATAATTTCGCCTTAAATATTTAAAATTTTTAAAGTATTACAAACATACAAGTATATGTATCAATATATTACGTATATTGGAAATATAAAAGTACCTATATATTTTTTGCAACTATACAAAGTAACCCGTGCATTTTTTGCACGGGACTCAAACTAGTTCATTAAGAATAGATAAAAAGTTTAGGGGAAAAAATGTATAAATGTAGAATATACAAAACGCAGGAGTACAATTTAGAAGTTAGAAACAAAAAAACTCAATAATACGACGTAAAATTTCCCATAATTTTTAGAATAAATTAATAAATACACCCTTATTTATTTAAATCAATTTTCAAATATTACTATTTTATAAAAATAGTTCTAAAATTACTATCTTATAAAGCACATTGGTAAAGAACTTGCTACCAAAAACGCTTTCCAGTGACTTAAAATGGAATATTCCGACTTAATTGGAATATTGCCTCTAAAATTTTTTTTTTTTACGAGAATACCCTGTTCTTATATTTCCTTTCTACTACCTCTTTCATCTTTATTCGTTCATCTTCTTCATCTACTTCCTTCATTAAACCCAATCTCATCAACCAACATCACTTATCAGTTGGGTTGATTGCTCAAATCCTACAATACAAAACCATAATACCTACGGAAAATCTCATAAGAAGTTCTCCAACTTTTATACAAAAATTATTCCCCGTAAGATAACAAACATTAACAATGAACAATTCAAGCTTCATCCTTAATTCTTTTCAATACAGACACAAACAATCAAACTTATGACAACACCATCACCACTTTTAACAATAGCAAAAACAAATAAAACACTGTTAGGGTTGTGATTCAAAATTAAGGTTACGAAATTAATTAATTTGCCTGAGGTGACAATTTTAGCATGCAAAGTTAGGATTCTAATTTAATTAATTAACATGCATGTAATGTGATGTAGGGGATCTATCAATTAATAAAACTTAAAACAAATAAAAAGTTTCTCTTTTGTTTAAATTTATTATTAAAAACAAGTATTACTTGGAGATAAATTAGGATTGTACACTTCTTTACTTGGTAGTCGATTTCCTATCTTGATTTCTAGATGTTGTTGGTTGTTATAGTTTGACTAAAGGAGATATGAGTTCACAAAAAAAATTGAAGGAGATACGAAGAGAGGAAAGAGAAGTAGAAGAAATGGAGTGTTTACTGAAATCTTGTGTCATTGTGAAGTCTTTTATTGAGGGGAATTTTGGTCATTTTACATACTTTTTCACCGGAAAGCGACTTTGGTAGCAAGTTCTTTACCAATGTGTTTTGTAAGGTAGTAATTTTAGAACCTTTTTTTGTAAGGTAGTAATTTTTGAAAAGTGTTATATATAAGAGTGTATTTGTTAATTTACCCTAACTTTTACTATAAGGTTAAGGTGTAATGGATAATCAATATTTATGGAGGAGAAAAAACATCACAAATTCAGGTTTAATTAAGATTGGTATTATCCGTCTTAAGTCGAGATGGATCCAATCCAGGGCTAGTCCCAAATACATACCAAATCACGCACTTGTTGTTAAGGATATTTCCTAAGCTATCTTTTTGTTATTTCATATCTTTGTAATTAGTTAATAATATCTTTTCTAGTTTCCTAGTTTTATGTAATTATATTCTCGCAATCTTTGTACTGAGGCTAGTATAGAATTAGGTTATCGTTAGGCTTATGTTATTGTTTTGTATAAATATTCATCGGCTTAGGAAATGTCCTTAACACTTGTTGCCTAAAAAATATCAAAAAAAAATTTTTATTTCCACTGTATAATAGTATTTAACCCGTTTCAAACTTAGCGTCCATCTTAAGCAAGACGTACCGAAAAAACATAGTCGTATCTCTCTACTTTTTTTCTCTAAAAAACACCTAGTCATCTCGATTTTTGTAAGGACTACCATCTACAAATTGGATGATGGTAAGCCTCAAATCTTCATTTTAAGAATATCCACTTTATTTTATTGTTTTATATCATTATCCCTGACTTCCTCCTCCCCGTCATGTCCCAATGAGTAACTTACGTTTGCTTTAAATTTTGACCGGAGAATAAGTCAAACATAAGTTAATGACTGTGACAGTGGAGTATCCAATATTCCAATGACTTGTTGGGAGTTGCTTTAGTATTATATAAGATAAAGAAAACATCTCGTAATTCTTTTTTATATAATATGAAGGGGAAGATATCTATATATTTTGAACACCAAAGAACATTTATAAAGATGACATGAAAGAATAAAGAAAATGAGGTAAATAATATAATCATTACTATTAGAGATGGCAAGTCTGACACGATTAGAGTGATTCGATCCGAACCCGAGTAAACTCGATCAAGAAACTAAGAATTTTGCGAACTGAAATCGACCCTACCCAACCCGATGGTGACATATGACCCGACACGACCCGATAATCAGCGATCCGAACCTGACCTGTCACGATTTTGACCCGACCCGATATTGACCCGCTTAAATTGATGACTTGACATGGCTGACAACTACTATGTTTTATATTGATCAAAATGAAAGTGATTTAGTGTTTAGATTTGATACGTTTGACTTAATAATGAAATAACTAAACAAAATAATGGTTAAGAACAAAATTTAATGGTCAAAACTTGAAGTATTGTGATAAAGTAAACGGACATGATAATGACCCGATCCAAACCCGACTCGACCTGTTACATCATTTGACCCGAAATGACCAACCGATAACGACCTGAACCCAACCTGACTCGACCTGAAAAGATACACTGACCCGATATGACACAAACCCGATCTGACTCGGCCCGACTTGAACTGACCCAAACCTAAGCCAACCGACCCGATCCCCCTCTAATATCTACTATTAGAATCATTGAGGCAAAAACATCGTGTGATTTGGGGAGGAAGTGAAAGGAGCGTTACACTAGACCTCGTAAAACTGGCTCGATCAGAAATGACTCGATCCGAATAGCCCGACCAGAACCTGGCCCGATACCCGAACTCATGACTCGAACTTGACCCTAAGTCCGAACTTGACCGGGCCCACTATAACCCGGCCCGAATGATTGTTGTTGCAAACAGATTACTATCCATGAATAACTTGAAAATAGGTGACCTGAAAATGACCCGAACCCGAAGTGATACGACCTGACCCAAAACCAACAAACCCGAAATTGACCCGACCCGAAACTAACCCGACCCGAACTTGACCCGGTTGACCCGTTTGTCAGGTCTAGTTAAAACGAGAGTATATTAATATCAATACAAATTCTTATTTTAAAGAGATACCATCTGTTTTAAACTTAAGAGGTAAGACGGGTCAAATATATTACCAAACGCGCTAGCAGGCGTACTCTTCTTCCACGAGCGAGATTATATCCGGCGTTCGACATGCTTGAGGGGGTCGAAGACCGCGCCAGCCCCCGCTCTTTCCCGTCCCATCCCTCGCCCAAAAATCCCTCTTTTTTAATTTACCTAACTACCCGCAACCTGAGATCCTGTTTCAAGGGTGGTGTGAACTAGAGACGCTCTCGCCAAGTTGCCAGCGATGGAAGCTCTCGCCCAGTTGCCAGCGGGCCCAGGCCTAAACACATCCGGAGATGCATTCCGATTTTAAAACTAGATCTCAGATAAATCGAGAGGAAAGTTGGCTTGACGAGCGCAGATGAGGAAGCGAGAGCAAGAAAAAAAATTATTTCTTGTCTTTTCTCATTCCAACCACGCACAGTTGTTTTGTGCCCCTTTGCGTCCTCCTCGGACCTCCTTTATTTATGGACAAGCCTTCACTTAAAGGATGCTGCTTAATTACGAAGAAAATTCTGAAAGCTTCCTACCTTTCCTCACTCCACTAGGGACCGAAGTAGTCTTTCTTTCAGATCTGATAGTCATTGCACCTAGGGGTGGCAATCGGGTCAGTCGGGTCGGGTTTGGGTCGGGTCATGTCGGGTTCGGGTCGTATCAAGTTCGGGTCGTATCAAGTTCGGGCCGTATCGGGTCAGACAACCCTTTCGGGTCGGGTCGGGTCGGGTCGGGTTCGGGTCGTTATCGGGTTGGGTCATTTTCGGGTCAAATGATACATCGGGTCGGGTCGGGTTTGGGTCGGGTCGTAATCGGGTCCGGTTATTTTTTCACAATATTTCAATATTTTCCCATTAAATCTAGTTTTAAATTATTATTTGGTTTAATTAATTCAATATTAAGTCAAACATATCAATTTAAACAATAAATCACTTTCATTTTGATCATTATGAAGGTTAATAATTGTCAGAGCGTCAATTTAATCGGGTCAATATCGGGTCGGGTCAATGTCGGGTCGGGTTCGGGTCACTGATTTTCGGGTCGTCAACGGGTTACGGGTCGTCAACGGGTCGGGTCGGGTCGGTTTCGGGTTGCAGTATTCTCGGGTCGGGTCGGGTCGGTTTTGCTCGGGTTTCGGGTCGGGTCAGACTTGCCAGCTCTAATTATTTGCACCTGAAATAGAACTCCATAAGAATGAGTCTAGGCTTTCAGAAAGATAAAAATGCAGTAGGACAAGGGAAATGGCTGCTATTTGTCATGATTGTCGTTGCCCCAGGGAATCCAGCGGGGGTCATCGTGGATTTACGTGATAGGGGTGCGAGTGGGAAGGAAAGCGAGGGCTTCGATCCAGTGTGGTGACTGAGGGGGTCGAAGACCAAGAAGGGGTTCTTTTCTTATTTACCTTACTATTCTTCTATTCAAGTGGGAGGAAGCAAGCAAAAAGTCCTGTCCTGACCTAAGCCCCCCTAAGTTGTTGGGGCAGGCTGAGCAAATCCACAGCTAGGGGTGGGCATCGGTCCAAAACCGGACCGGACCGGACCGGAACCGGTTTGGACCGGAACCGGAATAGTGATATAGTATGGACCGGTGCCCGGACCGGTATTTAGAATATCATGACCGGGATCGGACCTGGAAAATTCCGGTCTTGGACCGGTCCGGACCGGCTGGACCGGAATTGCTGTAACCCAATGAATATGATATTGCTAATTTCAGTCTCACAAATTCATTGTTAAATATTCATTTTCAACTACAAAAAGAATGAAAATGTGTGTACTGATATACATGGATAACATGATACATATGCCAAATACAAACATTCGCCAAATTGCTTATCAAATGTTTACTTTAAGAGCATATGGCAAATTGCTTATCAATTGATTAATTCCACAAGAGGATTTTCGTTCCACGCAACAGCAATAAATTGATTAATCAAATATTAGAGCTTATCAATTGATTTTCGTTCCATAAAACGACATAAATTTATATAGAATACTAAATATAAAAGATAAAGTAAGTGAAAACTTACCAGGATCGAGTGAGAACTGAGTGTGAACGGACCTAGATTGGGGAATTAGGGAAGAAGAAGCCTCTAATTGTAGAAATAAATTTAGGGGTTTTTTTTGGGGAAGAATGAAGTGAGAGAGGCAGAATGTTTTTTGGGGAAGAATGAAGTTAATGATAGAAACCGTGTAAACCGGTCTAACCGGTCTGGACCGGTAAATTCCGGGTTCAGACCGGACCGGACTGCAAACCTGAATTGCAAAAATCAATGGACCGGGGACCGGACCTGAATTTTTCCGGGTCGGTTCCGGTCCGCTCAAACCGGTCCGGTCCGGTCCATTTTTCCGGTCTGGACCGACATATGCCCAGCCCTATCCACAGCGGGGTCACAGGATGACATCATTTCACTTGTTGCTTATAATATACCAAAATTTTTGTCTTCATTACCACCACTTGATAATACTTGACCCGTCTTAAACTTTAAACGGATTAGTACCGTCTTAAGCAAGACTTATTATAATATTATTAGGTGATGCGGGAATCGGGATGGTGTGTGTGGCCAAGACATAAATCTTTGGGCTCATTGGTTTAAACACGTACAAATTCTCATCTGTGACGGATTATATCTGTTACAAGCCTGTAACGAGTCCAATAAAATTACATGTATGGGTAGATAAAAACAAGTCATTTACGAAGTATTTGTTATTCATTAGACACTCTAATTTTTGTCTTATCTAATACCCATGTAAGTGATACTTATCTATCACAAACTTATGACGAACATATCCGTCATAAGGGAAACTTACTAATATACTGTTGTTTAACTAGTTTGTTGGGAGAAGTGGATAAATTAATGGGGCCTTAAAATAGTGGGAGGGATCCTCTCCATTTTCTAAAAGAAATGGAGAGACAAAATCCTTTCAATGGTTCAGATTTAATTCGGCATAGCTCGGATGGTTGTAAATCAACTTGAATAAGAAAAGGGAAATGAATGGAAAAAGATATATAGTATAATATGGGTATATTAGAGAAAACATTTTTTAAATAATGCTAAAAAAATAAATATTTGTCGTTTTGGGTTGGATTCAAAACTACAGACCCGTCGCAAGCTTGCGACGGGTCAAATCCCCCTCACAAAGAGCAAGGGGGGGGGGGCAAGTGGGGTGCAAATGGAGCCTCTCACTTGCCTTGCCACTTGCTCTTTGTGAGGGGGATTTGACCCGTCGTAAGCTTGCGACGGGTGGCCCCGTCACAAGCTAGACTTATTGCAAAACTATTTATCAAAATGGTGCCCACGTAAGCTTGGGTTTTCAAAACCTGAAATATGGAACAAACACGCCATTGGGAATGACGTGTCTCTTTAAGAAAACCAGTCATTCCCAATGGCGTGTTTTCTTTTAATCCATTTTTGTAAGTTTGCATTTTCCTATTCACTAGAAACACGTCATTGACTCATTGCCAATGGCGTGTTTCCCCCGTGTTTTTGGTTCGCGAAATCCGAACCTACGTTGACACCATTTTGATAAATAATTTTAAACACGACTCAAAACGACAAATACTTATTTTTTTAGCGTTATTTTAAAAATGCTTTCTGTATTAGAGAGGAAATGGATAGGATCCAAATTGTTAAAATAGGAGAGCGGATAATTGGATATTCATATCCCGTTCTATTTTTGTTTACTATATTGTATCCATTATCTTTATCTTTTGAGAGTGAAATAGAGTGTTACATTCCCTATTAAAATACCTTTTTTTTTTAATCATTACTTCTTTTTGAAATTATTTCTTAAAATTACTAACTTAAGTTGCATTCTAAGACTAATCTCAGCTAAGTACGCCTAAACTTTAATTTTATTTGCATGGATAACCTAAAAAAAATGCACTTTGATTATCGGAGTAGTTTTTCAAACTCTTTAAACAATAGTCATTTAAGCCTATCAATAGACTATTCAAGTGGTTACTCCGTCCAATCATGCAGTATATATTACAATACATTTCAAAGTATAAATTGGCTAAATAACAAATAGAAAAGTTCAAAAATAGAAATAATTTACTAAGTTGAATATTTGAAGCAATTTTAGGTAAAAATGCAACTTAAGTGAGTAATTTTGGGATAAAAGAATTTCAAAAGGGAATAATTTTAGAAAAAAATGTATTTCGAAAGGGAATAAATCTAATTAAGCCATCTTTTGACACATTAGTTTCTTCAAAGATAGACATAATTTTTTAAATGATTTAATGTGTTATATAGTATTAAAAGGAAAGTTTATTTTTTAAATAATGCTCAAAAAATAAAGTATTTGTCGTTTTGGGTTGATTATGAAATTATTTATCAAAATGGTGTCCACGTAGGCTCGGGTTTTCATAACCTTAAACACGGAACAAACACGTCATTCCCAATGACGTATTTGTGTAATTTTTTATTTATTTTAAAAAGGGCTGGACAGACACGCCATTAGGAATGACGTGTTACCTGTACAAAACCCGTCATTTCCAATATCGTGTTTACTTTAGTCTATTATTGTAAGTTTGCATTTTCATACTCACTAAAAACACTTCATTGGTAATGACGTGTTTGTCCCATGTTTTAGATTTTGAAAATCCTAAAAATCATTTTAACAAATACTTTTAAAACCAACCTAAAATACTAATCACTTTATTTTTGAATATTACGGAAAATTCACATGGTATCCTCGAGGTTTGCCATTTTGCACGAAATACCCAAAATTTTGATCTAGAAAACTTTAAGAGGTCATAACTCGTGTTTACGAGATCAGAAGGTGACGAATTTTTTTTTTCAAATCGATCGTCTTTCCAAGTACTACGATTTGAAAAAAAAAATTGTCGAGTTCGGAATTCGTAAACAAGAGATATGCTCGCTCAAAGTTTGTTCGGTCAAAAAAACTTTGACATGCAAAACAACGGGTGCCAAATACAATAATTTTTTTTTCAAATCGTAGTTCTCGGAAAGATGATCGATTTGAAAAAAAAAATCGTCACTTTATGATCTCGTAAACACGAGTTAGTACCTCTTAAAGTTTTCTAAATCAAAATTTTGGATATTTCGTGCAAAATGGCAAATCTCAGGGATAGCATGTCCATGTGAATTTTCGGTATTATTTATAAAGAATCGTTCTATTAAAAAAATGAGTTGGCATAGGATCAGAGTCCAAGCTCCTACTCTAGTTGCTATTTATAGTTGTAGGTCAGAATAGTGGTTTATAGATTATCCACTTTATTGCCGTTCAATTGCCCATATTAAATGCTCTTTCTTCATAGAGATCTTGAAGGTGGGATACAAAATCTCCGCAAATTCCTCATTTGTGAAGTGCAAATCCTTTGTGAGAGGTCAAATATTATTCACATAGATAAGAAAAAGCAAGTTATGTGCAATTTTTTAGGCTGATCTTTATCTAACCAAGTGAAAAATACTTGACCCGGTAAAAAAAATTTGACGGATATTCCAGTTGAAAATATGATTTGAAGGAACAAACGAGGAGAAAGGTTTTGTTAAATCATGCGAATGGTCCCGGACCTCACCCAATTGTAGGAGAGATGGTCAGTTTCATAAATTCGAGGAGGTTTCACTATATGACAATAGAGGCAGTAACCCTTAGCTTGTAAAGTGTTAAAATTTTTCCTTTTCTATCAATATCGGAGTCTTACATGTGAGTTTTATATTTAGAGCTAACAAAATATGACGCATCTGACTTGGCCCGAACCGATTTTTTAGGGTTAAAGTCTCGTAAATCTTGATCGGCGTCCCGAAATGACCTCTTATTTTAGGGTCGGAAGCCGAACTGACTTGATCAACCCGATGAGTCAAAGATAAATCAACAATATTATTGAAGTATTAATATTTTTATATTATATTTGAAAAAATGTATGTAAAAAATTATTATAATATTTAAATTAGAAAATTAATAAAAAAATCAATATTTTATTCTTTTATATCATTAAATAATAAATTAATTATCAAAATAACTTTATTTTAATAAGTGTCTTAATAGAAATAAGATAAATAATGATTAAAACAATATCATTAATATTAAATACGGAGTATGACTTTATTTTAAAAAGTATGTTTTTCATCCGAAAAAAGATAAAACAAAAGATGTCATAAACTTCTTTTAACTTGTATTATGTCCCTAACCCGAGCTGTATTTGATCTATGATTCGACCCGTCAGACCTGTTTGACAGGTCTAATTAGACCATCCCCAAGCAAGAGTCACACTAACTAGGTCACCATCCATTTTTAATCTTAATCACCCCATAACTATCTTGACCCATTTACATCCTCCCAAGCAGAAAGTCATGACCTAGGTCACTAATCCAATCATTTTTCACTTTCCAACCTTTTTTCCCACATTCTCTACCCTACTCAAACCAAACAACCAATCACAAAGTGCCACCTACAAGGTCACCAAAGTCATGTGGTGACCTCCTTGAGGTCATGGGATGACCTTCAAGAGGTCATGGGTCACCAAAAGTCATGCTAATTATGGTGTTAATTTGTGTTTAAAGTGACCCAACAAGGTCATGACCTCCCTCATGACCTTGCTTGGGGATGGTCTTATATGGGCTCTTCGCGGGTTTAATTTCCTACAACGTATGAGCTGAGATCATCCCTCCCCTTTATCTTCCAACTATTTTGGTATCTAATAATCCCTACATAATGGGGACACCGAGATTTCTTTCTTATAATGTGTAATAAATCTCCACCATTTTAGGGCAACTTTGTCAGAATTACTATAGAATATATCATCATCATAAATCATGACCATGTATTATTCTTCATAAATTCTCATATGTGACGGTCACTATCCGTCACAAGCTTGTGACGGATAGTATTCCTCTCACAAGCTTGCAAGTGGGAAACCATTGATTTCCCACTTGCCATCCCACTTGCAAACTTGTGTAAGGGATCCGACCCGTCACACCCGTCACAAGCTTGTGACGGATAGATCCGTCACAAGCAAGACTGATTGATTATTCTCAGACACAAGATTGAGTCAGGTGGCTTTGTTTGTTTAGCCATGAACCCATGACCCTCTTAGGCATTCAGATTTGGACAAAGCCACATATCCTCGAATTCATTGCAATCATGGTCTTTTTGTTCCCTCACCTACTCTAGCAACATCTCGTTAAGTAATATGCTTAAATTTTGAAATAGTTTTCGTTTAATGGTTTTTCTAACGTGTGTCCTAAGGGCACATGTTAATAAGCTAACGTGTGTCCTTAATTATGGTGAAAGTGAATTTATACTTGGATTTCTGATGAAAATATTTTAGAAATCTTTCCATATTCGGATTTTAACATGTGCCCTTAGGGCACACGTTAGAAAAACCGTTCATCTAATTGGCCATATCGATTGTGTAAGATGTTACGGTTTAGGAAATATTACGGTTTAGGAAATACGTGTTATTGGTAATTACTCTAGTTTCCTAATTTGTATTAGGGTTACATGTGATATGTAAGTATATATATACCGTAGGATTGTAATTGTAAGGGGCAGTCAATAATATACACAAATCTTCCCAAATATTATTGCCAAGTTCGTCTTTAACTTAAGACCACTACAAGAAACATGTTAGCGTCTTTAAAATATCGATTGAAGAAAAATTCGGTCGGAAATGAGATTCCCCAACTGAATTCGGTCGATAACCAAAAAGGGTCGGTAAATTATCGACCGAACAGATGTCAGTCTGTAAATAAGACACGACGGTCGATAATCACCGACAGATTAAGTAAATTATCGACCATTTTGAAATCGGTTGTTAATCCAATTAGCATATAAAGGCAGAGTAGAAGCTCCTCCGCACACCTTACCTAATTTCATTTTATTAAGTAAAACGAAAAACGCATATTTGTACAAACCCTACCACCGTCGTCCACCCTACCACCGCCTTAAAGCAACCACCGCCATCAACCATCCACCATTGCCGTCGTAGGTTTCTAAATGGAAAATGCACGTTTCTACACCACTTTAAGCAAAAAGTTGGTAATAAAGCACAACTAGATCGAAAGGGTCGATTTCTATCTTTTTCTTAACGGAAGAGAAATCAATTTCTTCTCTTTATATTGAAGAGCATAAAGACACAAAAGCTAAAGATATGAATATCGACACAATTGAACAAACAGATTCCTCTTCACCCAAGCTTTTCAAAAAACATGGAGGTAAAGCGTTTACAAAAGAAAAAAAAAGTAAGATACTTAGATGGAGAGGAATATGACCGTGCCCACCTTTACACCTTTTCAAGTTGTGAACAAATTCATCTTTGAACAACATCCACGGGCCTAGATTTAGGTTCACAAATTCTTGTTTTAAACACACCTCCACCATTTATTTAAATTTAAAAGCAACTGTTTAAGATGAACATATGCATTTTAAACTTATACTCCTCTAAAAATAGATAAAACTAAACTAAACTGTCTAGAACTAGTCATCCATCTATCTTAGATATATAGCTATTAGACCCGTATTAAACGTAAAATTGATGTACATGTTTTAAGTCTTTATTGAGACTATCTGCATTAAAATTTAACCGTCCTCCATGAGCACTTTGCGAACGGTCCAACTTTTTATTTAGAGGGAAGAAAAATAAAAAAACTAGCTCTGAAAACTCTCTCAAAACAAATTCATCTTGTACTCCAAGTCTCCAACTA
The DNA here is from genome assembly GCA_022085475.1 of Heliosperma pusillum. Classification (NCBI taxonomy): domain Eukaryota; kingdom Viridiplantae; phylum Streptophyta; class Magnoliopsida; order Caryophyllales; family Caryophyllaceae; genus Heliosperma; species Heliosperma pusillum. The sequence continues at coordinate 34,328 of JAIUZE010003096.1, read as the reverse complement.
TGACCACGGTTGACCAAGTTTAGACCCGGCTCGTAAAAATTGAGCGAATTGACCTAATCAGGTCTGAACTGACCCGAAAATAATCATTTAAACCCGGTCCTCATTTTTTGAAGTTTTGGTCTAAGGTTTGGTTTGGCTCAATTAGACCGAGTTTACTACTCCATCAATTCATATCCAGACACTTCATTCACCCTTTTTTTTAACACTATTCATGAGCGATTAAATCTTTAAATTTGAGATTGTTTGCAATATATAGAGAAATTATAGTCACAAGGGATCTTGTTTGATACATCATTATAAGTACAATAAGTATATCAAAATTTTATATTTTTCTATAATGTAAAATTAAAAATATTTATGTTACAATTTGTGCTTTGGCAAGTGTAGATCAGAGAAAAATCGTGTTTTTATATTATAAATGAATAGATGGAGTATTTTTCAAGACTAACATTAAAATTTAAGAAGGAAATGAACATTTTATTTTTAAGAGTTATTATAAATTCAATATTACTGATTATTTAAACTTAATAATAAGTTGATTATTAATTATATTAAATTTGGTGAATTTATGCTTAAATATTGTATATGTAATAGTGGAAAATTATGATTTTCGGTCCATTTCGACCAAAGGACGAATATATCGAGTTCGATTCTGTGCAAGACGGAAACTTGTATGTCCGTTCTTGAGTCCACCTAAATTTTATTTTGGCTTTTCGGTTCGATCCGGTCTGATTTTAGCCTCTCCATTGCTTTTATGATTTAGCATCTCCATTTCTCACTTGGATGGGCTCAATTTCTAGCAGGGTTTTATGGTCCAATATCTCTTGCAAATCGACTTACAACTGGGTTTCACATACGGGTCGTGTGCCATGGGATATGTCTATATTGCAGTTGCAGTTGGACAACCTCTTTATCGAATCAACAACTTTCTTATAAGACCGTCTTATAGCATATGACTTGTCCAAAAGGTGAGAAGTCCAAAGTTTATAATTAATTATATTCATATTTTAATTTTATTTTAATTATCCAATATTTTATAATGAATACTGACTTATTTAAATATGTAAGTTATCAAAATAAAATATTATGTTATGAAAACAAACTATATTATATTGATAACTTATACATTTAAATATGTTATTATGCATCATATAGTATTGGTGGTAAAATTAAAATTTAAATAAAATTAAATATTATTTTGGGCAATTCTCTTTTTAGTCGGACTAAAAAGATCGTGCAGTCGAAAGGAAACTTAATCACTTAAATACTATAAAAATTAAAATTAAATAAAATTAAATACTTAAATACTAATAATATTTAATTTTATTTAAATTTTAATTAAATATTATTACTAACTTTGACTACGGTTTTATATGATTTAAATAAGAGAGTTACAATATCTCTTGCAAGTCAAAGTATCACATTTAAGACCGTGCAATCGAAAGAAACTAAACAGAAAAATAAAGGGAATACTTCCTAAGACATGAAACATTAAGAACATCAAAAACCTATGCAAAATAGTATTCCGTATAAGACTATAAGTTTACATAGTATAAAGTATAGTCAATCTACCAACTTATCAAATTGCAAATTGATTTTCAACCTTGTATAGGTGTAGTAATTAGAGTCATTGTATAGAATTTGAGCTTAAATGTACATGTATTTTATGAGCTTTATTTGAAAGAAGCAAACCTCTTTAATAAAAATATTGAACTTAAAACTTAATAATGAAACTCAAAAATAAATACTTTGTATATAAGAAATTTTCATTTTGACATTAAAAAAACTGAAATATAACACAAAACTTATAAAAACTCGCAAAAATATACTTCGTACATAAGTTCAGTATTTACCGTATAGTTGTATATAAACATTCAATCAACCCTTGATTAGTAGTTTACTAGTTTAGTACTCAATCTTTCACTTAATCACTTGCCTATGACAATCTCGTAGATGATAATAACCGACACCGCCGTAAAATTACGATATTTCAAATACATAACAGTTTCAATTTGTTCCACTTTTGAGATGCAATTTTATCATTTCAAGGTACTTACCTATAAAAAAAAAACATGACTACTCTCGTTGCACATCCTCTATCCTCTATATATTAAAACACAAACATTTCTTGCATTCTCCTTCACCCACGTCATCACTATGCAACTAATACATTTTTCAATAGTGGGCCCCTTGAAAGATACACATTTGGTGCAGTTTGCAATTTTGTTTTTAGTTTTTTATATTTGTAGTTCATATATTTCCCACTAATTAAATCCCCTATATATTAAAACACAAACATTTCTTGCATTCTCCTTCACCCACGTCATCACTATGCAAGTAATACATTTTTCAACAATGGGCCACTTGAAAGATACACATTTGCTGCAGTTTGCAGTTTTGTTTTTAGTTTTTTATATTTGTAGTTCATATATTTCTCACTAATTAAGTTAAAACCAACATCAAGTACCGTTTAATTATTTTTTCTATAAAAGCAGCGATAGTTATCCAAGAAAATAAACATGAAGTATCGTTTAAACTTTTTAAATATTGTCAATAAATAAATCAAGCTAACATAAATAAACCAAGTTTAAATAGCATGAATTGATAAGATAATATACAACGTTAACATGCAAACAGTTAAATAATTTTAAATATTGTCAATAAAATTGCATTACCGTACACATAAATAAATTAATTAACCATAAAAATCGAATAAAACAAATACCTTTAGTTAGCGTAAAATTATAGAAAATTTGCACTTTTGTATTTAGGTTTCATTTTGAATCTTAGTGTTGCAATCAGATTTATCGATGAATCGAGGTAAGAGTCAAGTTAGGCGACGGGTTTGAGAGTTTGTTTACAGTAATGAGGGTGAGACTATTCGTATACCACTTAATTACGTTTGGAGTTAGGGCTTAGGGTTGCATATTAAAAGTTTTGGTTGGGACGATTTTGCATATTAGAAGATTTTGTGGTTGACGCTTATGTTGTTAGGTTAGGGCTGCATATTACAAGTTCTATTATTACGGAGTATTATCAACTGATACATGTAAAATATCAATCGTAATATTAATATTTCATCTAACAAGTCAAACGGGCCATGTCTTTCAATCGTAAAATAATGGATCATTTCGGATTGGGTTCAATTGGTTGCGGTTAAGATATACATGTCATCGACCATGAAAAACGGGTAGGATTGGATTGGATTTGCGGGTAGGGTGGAGTTATTACAGGTCTAATCATTAACATATAATATTACTCCATCGTTCTCAATTATCATTCATCTAACTTTGATTAAAGACAAATTTAATAAAAAAAAAATCAACCTTTCTTCCATCATATCAAAATAGCTAAATATTTTTATGTTGACAAAAATAATCCCACCTTTTTATGTATCTCACGTAAATGATATCATCACTAGATGAATGTTATGTAAACGCTAATCATGAAACTCAATTTCTACAACAAATAGTCCCCAAAACACCAAGTTGAAGCTAAACCTATCCATACTACATAAAACAATTCACAAACGGGAGTGAAGTTCAAACTTCAAACCTACACAACAAAGCTCTTTATTAAAACAAATTTTGAAATTAATGTCAACAAATGAGATTTTGCATCCAAGACTTTATTTGATATAACTAGCTGAAAATGTAGCTCAAACCTAAAAAATTATTTGAAAATAGAAAATTTAACTAAAACTTAGAAAAAAAAAAGTATAAAATAAGGAGTTGATAAAGTACCTACTTATATAAATAAAATATTTGACAAACTAACTAAAAATGTAGCTTATTTTGGTGAAATAACGTATGACGATACACTCCATAATAATTATTTGGTATATTATAGATTAACAGTGTAAAAAAGGAATATAAACTAGAATCAGGTAACTGAAATCTCAAATGCTATCATAGGTGGCATTTCATTTCAGCTAACTTATTTAGTAATTTGAGTACATAAATTATTTGCCAAACACTTGCAAAAAGATAATATACTTGAATTTTTCGTCAAAAAATTTATTATAACACTAACTCTATCGGACTCCAGTAAATTCTCAGCATGTGGCGATTTCCAGGGTCATAAAAAAATAAGGCTTGAAAATTTAGCAATATATATATTATTCATTATACATTGCATTTAGTACTATATATAAAACATGTGTAAGCACCAAACCCATGCATTTTTGCACGGGCTTAAAAGTAGTTATTATAAACGTAAATTAGAGTATGTTATTAAGTATGTTACGTAAATGAAACGAGAATCATGCATTAGTTAGAGTCAAAAACTGAAATTGTGTAACCATATTCCCTCTCCTTTAGCTATCCCACCAATTAAATAGCACTTGTAATCTAATTATTGGTTTACAAAGTTGACAATTCTCCACTTGTCCATTCAATTAGTATATTCTTACCCATTAACTCATTAATATTAATATCCCTCTAAAATACCCTTTTAGTCCATTAATCTTTATATTAAACATATACTATCAAAATCAAAATAAAATATATTAAACCATTCCCACCAATCCTCATCATATATCTCAAATAACTCTAAGAGTATTTTCTAAGTATATATATCCCCATTCATAACCAATTACGCTGAATTTTATATAAGACAGTCTTTAAATAATATTAATTATAGTCGTTTTAATACAACGCAATAAGTATTTTTTTGTTCTTCATTTTCAAACCACATGTTTGGAAACTTAAGGTGACCCAAATTAGTGACTTACCTTCAAGATTTGGTAAAGTTCTCTTGTACACTTCATATTGATCTCACTTTCATGCATGCATGCATAAGCATATATATATATATAACTTAAATTATAACTACATGTTTGTGTCATAGAATCATTTTAATATTTTTTTATGGACAGAAATTAAAATTTGAAGATGATGAAAATAAGGAGGAATATTTCAATGGTATGGTTATGTATCTTAATAATTTTGAGTGGTGCAATAGCTTCAACATACCCACATCGTATATTAGTCGATACAGATGTTGATACAGACGATATCTTTGCTTTGTTATACCTTTTGAAGCTCAACACATCGGAGTTTGACTTGAAGGTTTGACCATTTTTCATGCTTTACGTTTTCTTTTATGTAGTCCAATTGATCAATCTAGAGTATATAATTTTACAACATTCGAACGTATTTGAATTCGAGTCAAGTAGGAATGTAGGATGGTAAGACAACAAAGCTTCGTCTCCCGAGTTTTTAAACATTGTTTTATTTAGAGGAATTGAACTTTATAGCTCTAGTTAGACGATAATGGAATATACATAGTATTCCGTAGTCCATAAATTCACAATGGATTCTTCTTAAACTAAAAGAAAAAACATAAATTCATATATGATAAGAAGTACTCAGTATGTTTATCGTAGAAGAGGCAATTTGGCCCTTAAGTTTACTCAACGAAATTAGGCCCCTTCAATAATAGTTGAACAATCAAATCTGCTTTAAGTTTAACACATGTAAAAGCTAACCCTAATTTTTATTTTACTTAAATATCAACAAAAAACCACTGTATTCTATATTATACACATAATAACACAAAAAAATTGCTTTTGTCAACTTTATTAATTTATATACAGTTTAAAATTAACTATTAATCTAAATATAATTTTACATCCATCTATAATAAACAAAATAAAAATAAAATAAAATTTTAAGATTATTTCTACATTTATAATACATTGTCTAACAATTGTAAAATTATCATAAAAACTCATCATTACCATTATATATTGTATAAAACTTGTAAGGTTATAAAAAATAAATTTTATATTTGACTAATTGGATTATAAAATGAATTTTGGTGAAAATTTATGAAAAATCAAGTAATGGGGTTTAATTTCACTTTCGATTAGAGTTATGAGGCTTATTTACAACAAATAAAATCTAAGGGGCCCAATTCACCATTGAGTAAATTTAAGGGGCTAAATTTTTATTTTCGCGTGGTGTCAAGAAATTATCTCAACCAAAATCTTAATCCGCCAGTTAGAATGCCAAAACCTCCTCATACGTGGTGATCATATTTTACTTTAAATGAGAGTGGTGACATTTCAATCCGTGATACCATGTTTTGGTCATTGCTTTGAAACTATGTCAAGAACCTTTTCGACTAAAAGTTTTAGCCGATGATCAAAGTGTTAAGCAAATGCACTAAAACTGTCTTAGGAACTGCAATGCATAGAGTGATCAAAATAGCTATAAATCATGAGATCCTAGTACCACCTTTGACAACATCAATTTTCATTGAAGACAGATACTTTGTGTCACAAGGGCCGCTCTTTTAACACCATATGTAATCATTTGTCCTGACAAATTATTATAGCTTAAAAAACTGTTCCGATTACATTTTTTTCTTAAATGAATTACATTTCTCTCGCTTTCAGCTTGTCACGAAATATAACCCCATTCAATAAGACTAATTAATATGACAATTAACATAAATATTAATATATTGAATAATATAACAGGGAGTGACAATAAACTCAAATGCATGGACACATGCTGGTCATGCTATAAATCATTTATACGATTTATTTTTCATGATGGGTCGTGATGATATTCCTATTGGAGTCGGAGGAGAAGGTGGTGTTTCACAAAATGGCACCATTTTCCCTAATGTTGGTGGATATCTTCCTATTATAGAACAGGTATTACATTTTCCTTTATTTTTATCTAAAATAAATTTAATACTGCCACTCGAAAATGTACCGTCACCGACTCACTCGTTTCAATTAATTCTCTTGCAAAACGAGTCGCATACGGACAAAGTATATTTTGAGTGGCATTATCATTACCCTAAATTTAGGTGCTTAATTTAAAATATTTATCTATTACTTTCAGGGAATGACAACAGCAGGATACTGTAGATACAAGCAGGCAATACCAGTTGGTCAAGGAGGTCAATTAGATATTGACACTAATTATGGGCTTCGTAAATCTTTTCTTCCACAGGTAACTAGACTAGTCGCTTAATTGATCCCGTTCTAGTGCAGATCTCGATCTACTGCACGGTATTTTAGATTATGTTGTATAGAGATTTTAGTGACTAAAGTGACATATTAAATGAGAATGTTACTCCGTATAACAGGTGAGATGATTTTAATGTGTAAAAAATAACTCATGTATGAGACATGAGTATTAAATGGATAATTTTTTTTAAAAGAAAAATTCATCTTATCCTATAATGTGTGAAAAAAAAATTATATTTCATTGCAATTTGTCGTATCCAACTTTTATGTAGAAGACTATTATAAAAAAAACCAACTTTTATATATGAGATCTGCGAAAACCATCTTGTCATTTTATACGTCATATACTTCTTTTAAGAGCACAAATTATAGAGTAAGATGATCTTACACCATGAGACGGTCTTTTTCAATAAATAAAAGAAATTTTTTAGTGCTAATAGACAGGTCATTTCTTGTGCAACAATCAGACTACACATGTTTTAGTATTGTAAATATAAAGATGATATAAGCAAATGTAAGCCTAATTTCTTCATACTGTTGTTTTATAAAATGGTCATTTAATGAAAGCCCAATCCTTATTTAGAAATTTAAACTGGAAAAACTTTAGCTCATTTATTACATGCTATCAAAGAATTTTTTTCTTTTTTTTTCCTGATAGATTGATAGTGATGGATGTGTCGAGTATTGCATTGCCTGACTGCATTAAGGAACAGAGGATTATTCTCGATTGACCCATGATGGATGTATAAGATTGTTAATTGGGGTCTCAACTATCACGTTAAGGTTTTGGTTGAAATGGTTTTCTCACATGGTATCAAAGCCAGCATGACTGCATGACCAAAAGGTCCCGGGTTCAAATCCCATCCCGGGAGCCTCCAAAGTCTACCTAGCATGATTATACTCCGGATTAACTTTTGTGATCGATTCAGGGAAGAAGGCGATATGTACCACTCCGCCAACAAACTGCTCAACAAGTAATGATGGATGTTATAAAAGATGGTCCAACAACTGTTTTCTTAATGGGAGCACATACAAATTTTGCCCTATTCCTTATGAGCAACCCTCACCTTAAGAAAAATGTGCAACATATTTACATAAGTGGTGGTGGTGTAAGATCACAGAATCCAACAGGCTGCTGCCCAAATAATGGGACTACACCTTGCAAGCCTGAGCAATGTGGTGATCGCGGCAATATCTTTACTGGTTTTACCAGTAATCCGTATGCCGAATTCAATATGTTCGGAGACCCTTTTGCTGCATATCAGGTAAAGCATCATCTCGCTCTCCAACCAAGCGTATACTGTCTCGGGTTTTAAAAGACTGTTCACTATGATGTCTGTGAATTGTCAGGTTATTCATTCAGGGATCCCGGTTACTCTTATCCCTTTGGACGCAACAAACACAATTCCAATAACAGGGGAGTTTTTCGTGGCATTGGAGACCCATCAGAAAACATATGAGGCTCAATACGTTTTCAAGTCTCTCAAGTTGGTTCGCGATACTTGGTTCAATGAACATTTTTTTACAGTAATGTCCCACTGGTTTCTTGTTTAAAAACTTTGTATAATGATAGAAGTTGTGAAGGCTAACTTTGTTCTCGGTTTCGTAGAGCTATTTTATGTGGGACTCTTTCATGGCTGGTGTAGCAGTTTCAATAATGAGCGGAGAATATGAGTTTGCAGAAATGGAGTACATGAACATAACTGTGCGCACTTCAAACGAGCCTTACGGAATAACAGGCAGTTCAAATCCATTCTTTGACGGTCGTACTGTTCCAAAGTTTCACCTTGAGAAGGGCGGAGTGCACTCTGGCCATGTCCAAAGGTCACTCCGGGATCCATTCTGTCTCGTCGAAAACGGAAAAGGAAAATGCAAGGTAAGTTGATTTCCTCCTAAAGGAAGATCCGCCACTGATTGCACTGGCTCTTAAACTGCTATGCTGATTTGGTTACTGGCTGTCGAATGGATGTTTCGTTTGCAGGATGGATATACAGAAGAGGTAAAAGGTCCAGATGGAGTACGAGTTCTTGTAGCCACAAGAGCTAAACCAAATAAAGATCCTAATAGCTTACTCGACAGAGAATATTTCGAGAACTTCTTGCACGTAAGATTCTGAATTTCTGATTGAAAAAATGTGGTTGCTAAAACTCGATATGACCAACGATGCAATTTAAGATCTAAGATGAAATGGCAGTAGCTACTACTTGCTATCTTTTACTTAAACATAAGTTATATACCATGTTGCAGGTTCTGGACCGTCCTCAACAGTCCGGGAAATTCAATTTCAGCACACAATTTCCGAACTTTAAAGAAGTGCTGTACAGACCAGATTTCGGATCAAAAATGCTGGGAAAACCTACCATCTTTGACATGGACATGAGCCCCGGAGACTTTCTCGCTCTTTTGTATCTCCTTAAACTACCTGTAGAAGTCGTTAACCTTCGGGTATATCTCAATTTTGTTCCATCTTCCTTCTAAATACCTTATTCTAGCAAAATGTGACTCCGTATGACATAAAACAATAGACTAATCGTAGGAGGTCTTTTTGTAGGCCATATTTGTGACTCCAACTGGATGGGCAAATGCTGCGACAATCGATATTGTGTATGATTTGTTGCATATGATGGGTCGAGACGACATTCCAGTGGGTATGGGTGATCTTTTTGCCGTGAATCAGTCGGATCCCGCCTTTGCTGCAGTCGGGGACTGCAAGTATATAAAGTCTATCCCACATGGCAGCGGTGGATTTCTCGACTCTGATACACTTTACGGACTTGCTAGGGATCTCCCTCGTAGTCCAAGAAGGTACACTTCTACACCTACTTTTGTACCGCTCCTCATCAACCGAGAAAGCATTATTGTGACGCATATTATTATAGCATAAGACGCGATCCTGGAATTTTATCTCAGGTACACAGCTGAAAACTCGGTCAAATTTGGAGCGCCTCGTGACACTGATCACCCTGAACTACGACAACCACTAGCGCTCGAGATATGGGCAAACGTCTCTAGGACGATACCTTTTGGTACGAAGATTACCGTACTAACCAATGGACCACTAACCACCCTGTCAAAAATACTTGCTTCTGACAAACATGCAAGATTCAAAATTCAGGTTTGCTATCTCATACGGAGTATGTTCTAGTTTGTTCGGGTGTTACGAGTTGCAGTAATTAACGGTACCTTTCATTGCAGGAAGTATTTATGGTGGGAGGAAACATGCTCACTGTGCCATCAAACGAAAATGCAGAGCACAACATGTTTCTAGACCCTTTGGCTGCAAAGGCGGTAATGGACTCCAAACTTCAAATTACGCTAATCCCTTGGGAAGCTCAACGGACTGTCAGCTCGTTCCCTTCTATTCTCAAAAGCCTGGCTCTTATTAAGAAGACGCCAGAATTGATCTTCGCCCATCGCTTAATTTCCACATTAGAAAAGCTTCGGAAAACGCACATTAGATATCACCATGTGGTAATCCCTCGCCACATTAAATATCGCTTTATTTAATACATCTTTACACATTGTAAATGCTCTCTCCATAGGCAACTAACAGTCTCAGATTATACGATGCAGGAAATATTTGCGGGAGAGATACTTGGCGCGGTACTAATGGCGAATGGTCAAGCGTCACTCAAATTCGGTATACAAGTGAAGCCTATCAGAGTGATGGTAACTGACAGCGAAAATACAGATGTACGAATAGTAACTGACCATAAATATGGAAGATTTGTCAACATCGTCGAAGAAGTAGATAATGATGCATACTATGACTTATTTGCGAGTCGACTCGGTGCTGAGAAGCAATCTGCTGTAATATCAAGTTTTTCTGAGCAGTCGAGAATATGGAGGGGGAATTAGAAAAAATTGAACAATGTAAAGCTCAATAAATAGAAGCAAGGCTCATAGGATTTCGGATTTTGTTCTGTTAATGGAGTACCGAGTGGACCTTATGGACTTCGATTTTTTGAAATACAATGGATAGCTGTTCTAAGGTATCTGGAATGCATAGCTGTGGATTGACAGCCTAATATCATAAACAATTTCATGTTAATACCCAATATTAGTGAAAGATTCATTGAGGAAAATCGGACCCATCATCGACATGCCACCTAAAATGACTAATACAAGGCCAACCTTAGCGAAAGTTTTTACACAAAAGAAAAAGAGTTGTGAAACCAAGGGCTCAGTTCTATTCCGCGAACTCCACAACAAGAGGACATAACTTTAGTTCAAGTCCTTCAGGCATTCAAAGGTGTGATCGAATCTAGTAGACACTATACTTATACACAGTTCACTAATCCGATGCCTTGGCTAGGAATTCCATTAAGAAGGAGGAAAGAAAATCAAAACATACATGTTCATCAATGCCTTCAATCACACAGTTCCTACTTGGTATTTTTTTTAGGGTCATTGTGGTGACTCCACCTCTCTCGTCAACGTGCATTTTCATTTTTCATCTACTCGCTAATTCATATGCGTAAATCAAGCAAGCATTTAAAAGGTTCTCGGAGGCAGTGCTATCGAACAAAGACAAGAATAAGAAGAAAGCCTTAATTTCGATATGATGTACTGGCCTAGCATAAATAAAATAAGTAAAACAATCAAAAACTAAAACTGGAAAGGGAGAAACCATGATCGTCAAAGTAATCAGTCGTTGAGACAAAGTGGTTACAGTTACTTACGTACGCTTTATCAGTAAGATATACAGCGGGAATGAGGAGACTAACAGACCTTGCAACTCCTCCGACAGTAACCTGGCAGAGCGGTGGTGCCCACCATATATTCTGGGTTTTTACTGCACTCACCCAGTGCTGCCCATCTCTCACAGTTCTGATTATGATCATTGCAGCCGTCTTCAATAACTTTGTCGAAGGTATCAACATGAATCCACTTAGTTGCTGACCATTTCTCACCCTCAATCACAGGACACCCTCCATGGAGGCTTAACTGGTCTGGAACAGCACTCGGGTAGAGACTGAAGAACAAAAGAGCATCTCTTTTCCTGGGTTTCACTACTTACATTTCATAAAATTAGGTCATACTCTGTATAAAACCACTAACGATAACTCAAAACGCCATTATGTCATACCTGCAATTCCTTTCTTTGCACACTCGGAAAAACCATCATTTGCTTCAAGTGCTGCTTTTTGGCGCTCAGAAAGCTGCACGAATACACATTAATTCTAGATTTCTTATGATAAGAAAAATGCAAAGGTTTTTGTTTTCATGTAGTAGTAGATGGGCGTCCCTCTTTGGTCATGGGTCAATTGAAAATGCTGCGTACATTAACGCTATATTTCCCACTCAGAGTAAAGCAATAAACATATGGAAAAATAAAGGTCCAATAAAAAGATGAATTAAATGGCATGCCACATTAAACAAAGTAAAACATCCTTTATAGAATGTTATGAGCTGATTTTCGGTGAGACATCCACATGGTGGCTAGTAAAATGGGTCCAGTTTTCATGTGTTACGGCTGATTTTAAAAAGTCCAAGCTTAAGAAGCTAAAACTTAAAAAGCCATTTTGTCTTTCACAAAGATCCTTTTGCTTTGAGCATGACAAATGAACTAACCTCTGCACTAGGAAAAACCGTCTCACCACCTTTCTCAACATCAGATAGATACATAAGCACCGTTGCATAGCGGTGGCCACCACGTGCAATGTTAACCTTGTCAACAAAAAAATCGAAGTGAGCCTCATACTTTTGCCCTTCCTCATATCTCAGAACTTGAATGTCTTCTCCATTATCTGTGGATAAGGTATAATGAAGTCATTGAAGTGATTAACTTCCGAATATATTGTGCACGCAGAATTTATAGAATAACTGACCACCAGGAAAAAAAAACAGAACTTATTTATATAAACTTTGAAGATTTACATAAAAGGCCACTAAACCTCTGACATGACAGCCTATTTAAACTAAAGAACAAAATAGATCAGACTCATTAAAGGCAAGACACATTCACATTCCACCGACCTTTATTTGTTGTATAACCCTTCAACTTAATGGAGGGACTGGAAGGGAAATGAAGGAGGACAATTACCCTTATTTGAATTGTAAGCTGGACTGGGGAAATAGAGGGTACGGAAACGAAAGGATCCATTTTCTTCTCTTCACACTTAATCAATATCCTACTGGCATAGGCTTGTTTCGAAGAAGGGTAATTGGAGCAAGATAACCAATGATTACCCCGTGAAGAAGACACTAATTACCCACATCCTCCTATGGTAATGTATTACCGATTGACCCCAAACGGGGCCAATCGTTTCCACATCACCCACTTTCCTTCCATCAAGGCCAGTGGGCCATCACTTCTCTCCTATTTTCTTTTGTCTCGAGTCCTTTACTACTCAATTAATAATTATCCCTATTCCAAGCTAGACTAAAGCAAAAATCTGAAAGGAAAACATCATAACTTCATTTCCACATCCCTTCCTATTCATTCTCCTTTCTCATAAATTTGCATCCAAATCAAGTTATAAGAGTCTAAGTAAGAATTTGTGCTTACAAGAATGTTTTGGCTAGGTTTACATAACACTATGGTCTTTTGCATGCATCAAATGGAGCAGAGAGAGTGAAAGAGAACCTATTGGTAGAAACGTCCAAGTTGCTATTTTTTCTTCAATGCGTTGCACAATTGCATCCTGAAGATTGAATCATAAAATGAAACACAATTATTAACATTGGAAAAAGCAAATTTTGACTCGTGTTAACCAATGAATGTAAATGAGTCAAATTGGTACATACACACATTTGAAGAGACTAGTCTTATTGTGACAGTATCACCTATACGCTTCGAGCCTTCGAATATGTGCCATTTCAGGTAAGTATAATGATTTTTTAAAGTAAACAAGGTGACGTTCGTGCCTACGGTTCATATCATGATATCGATGATATCAAACAAGTGAGTGCTCATATTCTTATCACGCAGCTTTTGCCATAGATATATGGAAACCCTTTGACTAGTTATAAATCCCTTGACAGCAACCGTATTACCTTAGTGCCAAATTAGATCACGCCTATAGTGGGGTAAGAGGATCTAGTATACACCGTTTTCCAAGTGACCAATAATGAAAATTGGAGAGCTTAGTGCCTCGACACTTGTCTACCACACAACACAAAAAACATAGAGAGCTTAGTGTGCCATTTTTTCAATGAATAGAAATGCACCTTAAACACAAAACAACTTCCAAATTCAGCTCAAAATCCGTAATCCAAAAATTTAACTCTTCTAATTCAATCACATTGAGATACTCACAAAGATATAGTGAAAAATCAAACCTTAGCCTTATTGATGAATGCACCAGAGCTAGTCCTGACTTCACTGACTTGGCTCTTCCCTGACTCATCATCAGCCACAGCTGACCTCTTCAACTCCGTTTTCGCCTATTCGGAAACCCATATAATTAACATAGAAATTCAAAATTCTAAAATAATACACCTTCCGTCCCGGTCATTTGTTTATCATTTTCATTTTTGGGTGTCTCATTCATTTGTTTACCTTTCTATATTAAGAAGGTTTTTATGTGTATTTTGATCTCCCTACTCCTTAATTTTTATGCTAAAAGCAAAGGTAAACAAATGACCCGGACGGAGGGAGTATCTAAACTTCATCCAAAAACTCTTACAAAGTCCATGTGTGATTCAAAATTTACCCCAAACTATCTTGGGTCATCTGAAGTCTAATTTTATCAACATTTTACCCTTATCACTAATCTAAAGGAATGATCTTTAGTCACATACCAAATTTACCAGCAAAAATTACTAGGAAAAAACAGTAAAAAAACAAAAAAAAAATCATGTTATAAACAAATGATTGGGACTGATGGCGTATGTCAGAATGAAATATTGGACTTACAATTGATACAAGATGATCGCATTCCTCATTAGTCAAAAACCCTTCATACACAAATGCTCTAAATACAAGATCAAATAACAAAAAAAACAAAATTAATCAATGTTTTAGCTCACACAATATTACATAAACAAGAAACAGTTTAGTAAGATCTAGGAAAGTGAAAAACTGACCTGGGTTTCCAAGAAATTTGCTTAACTTTTGAGGGATTTAATTTGAATTGGGTGTTATTTGAGCTAAGAGATCCATGGATCAGTGTTGAGAATGAAAGTAATAAGAACAGAAAATGTAAGGAGACTTTGTTCATAATTAGTGTACACAGAAAAGTTGGTAGTTGTTGATGTTCTAGTTGTGTTTCAGGGAAAAATGTTTGGAGGGTTATCGTGTAAATTTTGGGAGTATATTGAGCACGTTTTTTTCCTTTTTTATTATATACTTCGTACTAAATGTTTATTTATAACCAAATGAAGGGTACCCCAAAGAAATTAACGAAATAGGGAGAAATTAGAAACTTATTATCAGGAATGGGTTCACGTCACACCTGAAACTAGGCTTGTATTTATGTCGATTTAGAATGAGTCCCCGTCAAAACCTGAGTGACAAAAGAAAACAATTGATTTTCAAGGTGAGGCTAAGTTACTCTTAGAGTGAGTGGCTTGAGGCCAAGCCGTTTAGGGGGAAAGTGGCAATAAATCAGAAATATGTTAATATTGAGGCAAAACATTTAAGTGGTGTCTCGGAGGCAAGTCGCACTTCTTATGTGACTTTGCTTTGAAAGATAGTTTAAGTCGCTCATGTGAGCGACTTTTTCTTGTATTTAGCAATGCTCTAATTTTTTTTTCAAGCTCGTGTTGAAAGATAGCTTAACGCCTAGTTTCGCAGGTACCAGTTCTTTAATAGAAAAGATTAGTTATCAAATGTATATAGGCGGTCCCCCGCACGCACATGCATTATGGGATGGACTTAGTTCGCGAACGAAGTGGCCCCAAGCCATCTGTCCAAGAACGCCCCTATTTTGTGGCAATTCTAAGTAAGCGGCCCTACAACCAACCCAGCAGCAATAACGGAAGCAGCAGAAATCAGTGGAGCTTGGGCGCTTGGCTTGGTTGGGTGGACGGAAAAAGGGGGAAAGCTCCTTGTTCCTGGTTCTCTTGTGATCCAGCAACAACCAACCGAACGAGTATACGATCGCAAATTAAAATTAACTTTTCACGTCTAACCTCTCAGATTCGATCATGATGTAAGCCTACGTGGGTCTTGAGCATTTATTTGGAAATTACATTCGTAGGAATATAGGCCGAAACATCCCCCGATTGGGTTTCGACAGGGTCAAAGAGTTTTAGAAAACGTTCTTGGTGGCTGCGACTTCATCTAGCTCTCGTCTCGTGAAAAGGTATTTCACCCGGGGATGCGCTAAAATGAAAAAAGAAGGTTTAACTTCTATCGAAGTGGCCCGTGCTTCATTTGTTGGCATCCTTTTCTTTTATCACGGGTTCTACGGTTTTGCAAACCACTCATCTTCATTCAATTATCAGTTAACCTGTTTTAGCCATTAATTCGAAAATGATCCATTTTAAAGCAACTAACTTTAACAATACCAACAATATAAAACCTTAATCTCCAAATAATATACGGTAGATTAACATAAAACCCCACCTGAAAGTGATTTGATTCAAAGTAAAACACCCCTAGCGACTCACCCATTTGAAATAATCCAACAACAAAACATACAAAATAAATCAAAAACCTAAAATGACCAAAAGCTAATCCAACCTGTCTCGATGCGTGCTGAATTCGATTCAAATAACTCATTCTTCTAGCTTTACCTCCTAGAGTAGACCTCACACCAATGACTCAACCCGAACCCAAATTAAGAATCCGAATTTGTCTCAAAACCCAAATTACCCGACCTGAATTTTCATTATCACATACGGGCTCTAAAGTACCCCGCCCCGAATTCTTCCAAACCCGAACCCGTTTACTTAGGTCTCCCTAGAGCATAACCCAGCCTAACTCTTGGGGAGTCTAGGTCAGTAGCTTTGTTATGTAGGGAGAAGTGGCTTATCCAACAAAGTAACCAACTAATCCACACTTCCAAGTTTCCAACCACACATTCCCAATATTCCATCCCTCCGTTACAAACTTACAATCATACAAAAAACAATGACAAAAACTTCATCACAAGTCATCAACAACAAAAAGAAGCCATGGATACAAACGAATTCGAATTACCCGACGAAGTAATTCGGGTACTTCCATCCGACCCGTTTGCCCAACTTGATGTCGCCCGTAAGATCACTTCCATCGCCCTCTCCACGCGCGTCTCTATCCTTGAATCCGAGCTGTCTTCTCTACGCGCCGAGGTCAACGATAGGGATGACGTCATCGTTGACCTTCAGTCTCAAATTCACTCTCTCGATGCTTCTCTCTCTGACGCTACTGACCGCCTCAATCATACTCTTCTTGAAAAGGTCCTTTTTTTAATAATAAATATTTGATTTTGTAGCGTAACCAGGATTTACAGTTAGGAGCCGGAAATGTTTCGGGTAATTGTTATTGAAATAAGGTAAACTAGAAAAAAAAAGTCGACAATTTAGACGAAATTGTTTATTAGATGGCCGCCCTACTAGCCCTCTAGTTCCGCCACTGATTGTAGTTAGAAAAAAATAAAGGTAAACTAGAAAAAAAGACAAAAGAATGTTTATTAGATGGCCGCTTTACTAGCCTTCTAGTTCCGCCACTGATTGTAGTTAGGGGCGAAAAATGTTGGGGAAACTAATAGTGAAATAAGGTAAACTAGAAAAAAAAATCAAAATTTTAGACAAAAAGTTTTAAATTGTTTAGTAGATGACTGCCCCTGCTATCCCTCTAGTTCCGCCACTGATTGTAGTTCCGCCACTGCAATGCTACTCTGCTGGGCCCTAGTTCTGCCACTCTTTGTAGTTAGGGTCGAAATGGATCGGGAACTATTGATAAAAAAATCAGAAATTTTAGATAAAAAGTTTGAGTTTTTTTGTTGGGTGAGAGCTCTGCTAGCTCCCTAATTCCGCCACTGTTTGTAGTTGTTTGGTTTTATGGTGTGGAAATGTGATTTGGTGGTTGGTTGTGGAATTGCAGGAGAATTTGGTGAAGGAGAATAGTGATTTGTCCAATACTGTTGCCAAACTCCGTCGTGATGTGGCCAAGGTACTTTACAAAATGCAGTAGTAGTAACAATTTTGTTAGAGATTTTAGGTGTTCTTCTTTAATTTTGTCCAAGTTTGTGTGATTGTTTTTTTAGTTGATTATACGGAGTATTTGTGAAGGCTTTTGGTAGAGTTACTTGACCAATGGAGTTAAAGATTCTCTGTTTTACAGATGTAAATTATGATGGGATAAAAGTGATACAGTATGACTTACTAAACTGGTTGCTCATTTTTTATCGTAATGTAGCTGTCGCAAGATGCAATTATCAACGTATTTTTCATTCTGAATCATCCTGAAATATAATCTCTGGTTCTCAGCATAGGGTTAAGATTTGCGCATCAAAATCTACTTCATTTTTTATGAGACACCGAGATAATATTGTTGTTATTGTTGGTGGTGGTGGCGGTGGTGGTAGAGACACGGTTTGGAATCGCTACATAGTGAGAGGATTTATAATACATTCAAATGAACTCATACCTACAAATTTGAACCCAACTTGCCCTTGTGAGGGCATTACTTTCTTAATTTACACTTCAGATTTGAGCTAAATCGCACATGGGGTAATGTGTGCTACTTACAGTAATCGCGAGTAAAAGATAGGAGTTATAGATTAGAATGTATGAAAATAATGTAGTGGTCAATGCACTTTACAAGTACCAAGTAATTTGAGTCTAGATGAGCTTTGGACTGTGCTCTCTGCTGGATTCTCGTGTGGGCTCTTTGTAGATCGACACTTGAAGAGTAGGAGGGCTAATTCAAGATTTGGAAGGATCTGATCCTGGGTGGGGGAAGCTAATAATATCAAGTGCTCGATAGTCTTTTTGCCTACTTTAGTACTTTGAGATCCGTTCTAGTTCACTTAAAAACTTTATGAGATATATAATATATGTCTGTAAAAATCATGAATAATATTTAATCTTAGTCTAGTATGTGTGTGGCTCAGTGCATATTTTCTTCAGGGAAATATGGCTTCATTAGTAACGCACTCGAGTGATGCTAGCAAGTGCTTTATTAGTACTCTGTTTTTTCAGATGAGCTGCAATTTTGTTTACATGTAGATGCACTATATGATATGCACGGTGAAAATAAATTTCTAGAAGTTTAACTGGTGGAAGTTCAATTATTAGATCCATACAAAAATTAACATCTCTTTTTGATTGTGACATTTTGTTTATCCAGTTAGAAGTGTTTAGAAAGACGCTCATGCAGTCACTGCAGGAAGAAGAAGACAACCCTGTAAGGACAACATTTCACATTTGCAATTTCGTCCCATATTATTTCTTTTCCTGCTCCATAGGTGTTGACAATCTCATGTACATATGCAGGCACGAGCTCAGGAAACTATTGCCAGGCAACTTCCTTCACAATTAAGTCTTCCAACTCAGCCACTAAGTAGAGGTGTGCAAATGTAGAAATAATTCTCAATCTATGTGAGATAAATCATTGTTTTCTCTTAGCCCACCTCTCCTCGAAAAAAATATTGGTTTTAGACTTTTAGTATTGCAAAAACCCCTTTCCTACCTTGCTATTTACGGGATCCCATGAGACAGGGATTGTATTGTTGTTGTGAAGGGGCTCACATATATAGTGTACAACTTTTTCTGATATTTTCCTTTTCTTCACAGATGATGATATCTCCCTACCACCTTCTGTGCATTCTTCTACTCAGAGTGAGAGTTTAGAACATGGAAACTTGCCAGAAGATCGTGATACAGATTGTAGGTTTGCTTTCCTCGTTAATTTGCATTGATAAGCTACAGAGCATATATATGATTGTATATGTTACATGAGCCAGGACCAATAAATGGCACATGAGCCTTGGCCTTCCTTTACCATTTTAGAGCTAGGGGAAGGGTCAAGTGGTCAAGAAAGAGGGCTGTGCTGTTTCGGGTTCACAGTCAGCTAAACTACCTTAGTTTCAGCAGTGAAATTTTTCATGCCTTCATCATAAATTAGTAATGCTTTAAGACATGGGCAATTGGGCATTCATTACTATTTACAACAGCAGAGTCCCAGTAAATCTGTAATATGTACGGCGTCTATTTTATGCTACCCCATACAATTATTTTCCACATTTGACTTTGGTTGTAAGATGATGTCGAACCGTCGACTGACAGATATTTTCTCATCATTTGCAACTTCTAGAAATAATAATAAAAATATATATTATGATAAATCGAACATAACAAATTTCACATTGCATATCTACAAAGTTTTGGAGAAACTATTGATCCAAGCTAACATGACTACCAAAGTCAAATGGGGACACAATTTACGGAAGGAAGTAGCAGTATCTAATATACTTTGAAATCTTTATTTTTCTTGGGTTTCTTACTCTAAACTGTACAGCTTCAAGGCCTCGGATTTCACAGGGGCTTTTATTAGCATCGCAAACTAGCACTCCTCGTTTCACACCTCCCGGCTCTCCTCCTATTTTGTCTGGAGCCACATCACCAACGAGAACATCTAAGCCACCTTCACCAAGGCGACATTCTGTTTCTTTTTCAACAACTCGAGGGATGTTTGATTCCTTGCCATCAAGCACTCACAGTTCCTTTTCGAGTACTGGGGCTGGAAGCGGTATGTTGTGCACTAAGCATGTCTGAATAGTGTATTCATATCTTCTGGTGTGTCTATACTGTCTAAATAGACAAGGAAAAAATAAATTGATCATTTTTGTTCTGAAGCTTTGGCCTTAATACGTGAAATCCCTCTTTTGTACTAAAACTCAGATGCAGTTTCAATAACTTTGTTGGTGTAAGCATTGATTGGTTACTCCAATTTATATAAGAGATAATCGGCTAGTAATCAGAAATATTCTTGAGAAAGTGATGGATAAAATATTGCAATTTTTGGTATAGATTTCCTCTCACGTTTACATTACCTATGGGATATATGAGAAATCCTAGACAGACTCATATGTATCAGGTCACGGTTATGCCTAATGGTTGTCTGTGCTCTGTAGGACGACCTCGAGTTGATGGAAAAGAATTCTTTCGTCAAGTCAGGTATTTTCTTTGTTTTAAATGTTAAGCTTTGTGTGTGGATGATTCTATATCTTAGGTTTTCGACGCTGCTTCACAGACTTATAGTGTGCTTGGTTTAACCTATTTTTTCCATTAATGTTGGTGTTTGTATGATGGGCTTCTTTTGCCTTTTTATAACGGGAGAACAGCGTATTTGTGTTTTTGCGGGCGGTTCCATCGTTTTCCTCTTCTCTTTTTCTTCTGACCTTGGGGTCACACAAACTGCGTGGGTTTTGGATTTTATACACAATAATGTTGAGAGTAGTAGATGAGTGAGATAGAGGACGAGAAGGGATGAATGTCCCAACTCCCAAGTGCTGTTTGCTCATCTGTGGTTCCATATCTTAATATTTAATCAATTTTCAATCTGGATATATCTTCTACCTCATCATTTGTTTCTTTGCTTTTGACAATTAGTTTGAACGTCTCCGTGCTGTCTTTTCAAAGACACTGGTGTTTGAAAGTGTGATGTTTGGAATTTTTTTTCTTGGATGACTAGGTGACTTGGTTTTGAATTTGAGGTTTCTATAATGTAACGCTGTGTGTGTGGTTTTACCCCCCTAAATTCTAACATGTAGCATCGGTTTTGTAAAACCATATGAGATACCCGTATACCTAATGAACATTCTTCAAATAACCTAAATAAATTTAACTCACCTCTTTAGATGTTATGTGTAGGCAGTAGGCACTTTTAATTGATTACTCATCCAATTCGTGGAGCCATGAACATGATCATTGTTTATTCGTCAAGAAGTTTTTTTTCTTGACAAAACCTCACCACTATAAAACCCGAATTTTGCTACTACTGGTCAGTGAGTTTAGCGATATCTTAGATAATTCTAAAAAATATAGGGCATATGATAGAATATGAAAATTCAAAGGGATACAACATAATGAAATCCTTTTTGAATTTTTATCGTTCCTGTCAAGTGCATGGGAGGTGTCTATGTCTGCCTTTTAGAAAATTCTTTGATTTTGAAGCTAAAGCTCCATCGATGCACTACATGGTGTCTTGGTTTTGATCATGACCTGTAAAAGTTCTTCCATTACATAATCTATGGCCTACTCTTCTTCACTGAAACTTTTCTCTGGATTATCTCAGGAGTCGTCTCTCATATGAGCAATTTGGCGCATTTTTGGCAAATGTCAAGGAGCTGAATTCGCACAAGCAAACAAAAGAAGTATGCTCTTCATCTCAAAATGAATTAAGAATGTCTTGGGAAACCATTTTTGTTTGTTTTGTTTATCTTCTACGAGTATAATAAAACATTCCATATTTTGAAGTCTGTTTTCAAAAGTATTCCGTATACCTTAGCAAGAGAAAAAATGACATATTAGGATTAACTTAATGGGAGGTGGTACAGTCTTACATATGTATCCTTCCCTCTTCAGTTGGGAATGTGGGGTAAGAATACGACGGCATGCCTTCACTGCTGAAAATGAGAGAGAAAGACACTCCCGCCCCTTATAATCGCATAATATAACCTAGATAAGGGGAAATTGATGGCTTAACCAAAATTACTTTCACCTCAATCCAAATAAATTCATGTCTAGTTGCTGTATCTTCATATACTTTGTTTTGTTTTAGGGTATTCTAACTAATGTTATCGTACCTTGTGTAATGCCATATCGTTTTGTTTCGAGGTATTAACCGTCATCATACCTTATATATGGCATGTTGTGTTGTCTTAGGAAACCCTTCGGAAGGCTGATGAGATTTTTGGACCCGATAACAAGGACCTGTATACAACTTTCGAAGGACTTCTCAGTCGGAATGTGCATTGAAAATATTACTTCAATGTGGAAACTCAAGAAGTATATACCAATTCATTTGAGGCTTTTATACGGTATATCTTCAATTCTTCTTACATGTAAAAGTTTTCGTTACCCATATATACTGTACATTAAAGCATTAAATAGTCCCTCTGTTGTGGAATTCACATCTGATAAATCCACATAATTGTATCTCCAAGACGGCCATGCCCGAAAGCCTAAACTTGTTCATTGACTGTTTTGTTTCAACTTTTTTCTTCCTTGGATATGATAAACAGTCGATACTACTGCAACTCAAACTTTGTCGGTATGCGAAGATAATTAACTAGAAAACCTTTCTATATAGAGCTGTGATGCAAGAGGTAAGCCACCCATTCACACCCAATTTGTACTAAATTGGCCCTATCCTAAGAATCATTCATGTCAGTCGCGAAAGAGGAGCAAAAGTATAAACATCAATTCGTTTAGTATTTGATATCGGCTTGGGAACATTATTGTAGTTGTTGGCTAGAAGACAAGCTCGTATAAAACTGTTTATTAGTATTATGTTTGCAACTCATAATGTCATTGTTTGTGCCCTGCCCCCGACCCCTCGCTAGAAGTACCATAAATAGTACCGTGCTCTATACTAGTAGACTCAGGTTTCACAAGTTAGCTTCGGGTAGCTCCCTCAGTTGTACGAGTGTATCCTTGCTTCGTGACTGAAGGTCGAATAAGGTTGTTAGGGGTTTGCAAATTTATTAATTTCCATGATTTAATGTCTTGTTAATGTAGACCATTACATTGGGCCAATTTATTTTGAGCACTTAAATCTCGGGTTTGAGGGTTACACCCATTTTTTCTTGTATGCTTGCCTGGCCGTTTTGTAGTAGTCCGTCTTTCCTTATTTCATCGGAACAAGAGAGATAAATGTTGTTCGAGAAAAAAACATTATGCTAATGCTAACTATAAGCATCATAACTTCCGTGTTACGGGTCGGCTAATTGGACAAAATAAAAGCGAATAACTCGAGTTTCAAGTCTAATCCTCAAATGAGAGAAAAAAGATGATTGACCTAATATGCGTGGTTTCTATGCTGCCACGCATGCCCACGCCTAGTTGTAACGAGGGTCGAGGCCCGTCATTATTAAAATGGAAAAAAAAGAATCGTAACTTTCTATTAAAAATTTGTGAGTTGAATTTTGAACAATGTAGAGTTGAAAATAGATTAGAGCTTAGTTATCCTCCAAAAATGAAATTATCACATGTAAGGATGTAATGTAACAATAAAACTTAAAACTAATTAAAACTGGTGTAATTCTCGTCTTCATTGAAGACGGATATACCCGTCTTCATTGAGACTTGCGGTTTAGTTTATATAGATTGTTAATTGTCTAAAGAGTCCTCATCATCTGCACAAAATCTTCATAGTTTACTCTGCCATCACCATCTGAGTCAGCTTCCTTAATCATCAATTGTGCTTCTTCTTCCGTTAATTTTTCTCCAAGACTTATCATCACATTCCTTAACTGATAACAAAATCATAATTAGAATATTAAATTTGATAAAAACACTCTATATATGCAATAAGAATATAAAATGAATTCCAATTAATTTTAATTTAACCGTCTTTATCGTCTTTTCAAAATTAAAGGGACCTTAAACCTTTGATCAAATTTATGAAATTACTAGCGTTATTCACACCCTACACCCTCCGTCCCATAATATAAGTCGTTTTTTTTATAAAATCAAAATATTTAGTTTAAAAGTCGTTTTGCATTTTCACATGTATTACATGTTATTTTCATTTTCTAAAGCACTAAAAATTAGAGGAAAAAAAGTATATTTAAGCATTTTATTGGTGAAAAAAATACTTTTCTATTTTCAAGGAGCATTTAGAATACATAACTAATAATATGACAATTTTGAATACATTCTTAATTCTTCTGAAATAAACTAAAACGACTTATATTATGAAACGGATGGAGTAATTTGTACGGTTAGTTAATAATGCTAGTTTCTGTAACATATCCAAACTAATTAGAATTCACATTGACCTCTGCTCGAGAGTTGTTACAATATAATTTGTTTCATGGACTAGCTCCATACAACGGTCTTAAACGGGAGTTTGTATAACTCGTGAATGTTGTAAAAGATGTCGAAATAGGTTGTTACCTGGGTGGCACATATATAACCATTTTGGTCCTTGTCAAATACTTTGAAGGCTTCTTTGAACTCGTCTTCAGCTTCAGTCTCCTATTTTTTTGAGAACATACACACACCATGTTGTAACTTGTAAGCAGTAGGTCTTGCTTGTGACGGATCGGATCTTGCGACGGGTATTTTGTGAGAGGAAATGGGTAGAGGGAACAAGGTGGTCACCCCCCATGTGCTTCTCTACTCACCCTTGATGGGTATTTTGTGAGAGAATATGGTATCCGTCTTAAGCTTAAGACGGATACCCCCGTCTTAAATGAAAATTTGTGTAAAATTGTAAATTGTAAGTTGTAAGAATGTATAAATCATAATCCGTACATCATCGCACATGACACTCATTCGTCAACTCAAACAAACCTCACGTGTTTTACTTGTGTGAATTTGACATTTGACCCGGTTCCATCCTATCTAAAATTTGGCACAAATTCTACTCTACGACGAATATTATCCGTCTTAAGCTTAAGACTGGTCAAATACATGTCATATCACTCTTTATTATTATCATTTGATAGTATTTACCCCATTTTAAACTTAAGACGGTTAGTATCCGTCTTAAGCAAAACTTACTGAAATTTTGGAGCTACTCAATTTTATTAGTGGCATTCTTCATTAATGTCACTATATTTAGTATAAAGAACACTATATTTACAAAGTATTCTATTCCATACAAAAACTTTCATCATATGGCCGCTCAATAATAAAGAATATAATTTTAAACACTTGTATT
The DNA here is from genome assembly GCA_022085475.1 of Heliosperma pusillum. NCBI lineage: Eukaryota > Viridiplantae > Streptophyta > Magnoliopsida > Caryophyllales > Caryophyllaceae > Heliosperma > Heliosperma pusillum. The sequence goes on along the minus strand of JAIUZE010003096.1, from coordinate 8,577 downwards.
ATCTTGCTATCTTAAAATATGATATTTTATACTCGTAATTATAAACTAATACAATATAATAATATATATTATTATTTTTCTAATGGTAAGTAATACTAAGTACATTTTATTTGTAGAATATCATATCGATCAATTGTTTATCAGTCATTTTTTTTTTCTTATGAGGGATATTAACAAAAAAGTTTAACAAATGATCAAGAAGAATTAAGCCACTAAAAATATTTTGCTTCACAATGTACAAGATATGATATCTTAAAAAGCTATTGAAAGAACTATTTTACAACATAAATTCGCATTTAAGACAAAAGTATCTGATTCATTTTAACTTAAAATGGGTCAAATAACATACAATCTGCATATATAAGACAAATCGTAATGCCTAGATATTAGCAAAAAGATTTACTCCCTCTATTCAAGTCCAAACACAACATTTCTATTTTACACGTTTGCCAATGAACGAATTGTAACGTAAATATCTTAAGTTTTACATCATAAAAAAATATAAAAATTTGATAATCTTATTGTACTTATAAAGGCGAATCAAACAAGATCCCACATGACCATATTTTATCTTACATATTGCAAGGAGTCGTAAAGATTCTCTTTACTCATGAATAGTGTCAAAAAAAGAAATGTTGTATTTGGACTTGAATGGAGGGAGTATTATATTCACACAAGTATCTTGCTATTTAACCCGAACTTCAGACAAATATAACACAATATATCCGTTTTAAGATAGTCGAATAAATTTTACAATACATGATACGAGCATATTGATGGAAGAGTAACCTTGTTATATACCGTATGATACAAGCTTGTTTCCGTACAATGGCATGAATATTTTGATGACATTATTATTCAACATCACGATTCATATACCCAATAGAATAATGACGCATGCCATTAAACCACGAGAGATGTGATGAATCGTCAATGTAAGGCATGTGATTACTTGTAATTGATAAATATTATCGATATAGATTACCAATTTTGTGTTTATCTCAATTATATAAATAGCTTTATTGATTGAGAAAAATATTGCACTTGTATAGCTAAAAATTTCAAATTTTCGTTAATCGTGTCTCAAACTCGATCCCATACTGACCTATAAAAAAGGTTTTGTGTAAATGAAATCATAAGGGAAATTTTAATAATGAAAATGTTTAAAGTAAGGTCATTAGCACCAACGTTCATATCTTTGCAATTAAGCTAATTGACATATGTTGACCTATATGAAAAGGTAAAACCGAGTTTTCAAGCATGGTGTTACAATTCAAAGTAAATAAATAGCACCCGATTAATAGGAAGCTTTCAACATGGCGCGTTATTGTTGGTGAGTAACATTTCCATGGAAATGCCTATCAACTCATCAAGGTGACTCTTGTTATCTTGTAGGAAGAATACATGTTTTAAAGTCAAACAAACAACTTAACATATAACTCTTGAGAAATTTATTTCACACATATTCTAGTTGATTTTTGGTATTGTAGAACAATAATTACGATATCGAGATATACTAGTACCGATACTGATACTAGTACTAGCTAGTACTCGTACTAGTACTAGCTACAGTAGTACTATCTAATGTGCTTCATCGTCGAAGTATATAAAATCACCAAACTTTATATATAATTCATTCGGTTTTGTTTCTCGATATATACAGGTTTTGGACATTTTGATTTTACGAGAAGGTATAGAAATTATTATAAAGTAGAGTCGAATGAAATGTCAAATTATTGTACCTTGGAAGATTGTGACATAAGTGACAAAAGCTCGGCAACGTCAATGGTGCAATTATTCCAATCTGAATCAACATCTTTCATAAGGTCTTGCACTTCTTCTTCCGTTGGATTTTGATCTAACGATCGAATAACGACCTCTAATTCTTCCACCGTTATGCAACCAACTGTTTCGACATGCAAATAATACGCATTTTACATATTACGTTAAATAATATTGTTGCATTGCAAGACTCGAACTCATAAAAATGACTAGCATGCACATATGTGCAGAGTTGGGTTGGAGTCTTAAAACACGATAAATAAGGAAAACTAAGAATTAATGCTCCTTTAGGCGCATTAATAATACTAAGAATATAGAAATTACGACGACAATAACAACCATAATAATAAAATGATGAATATAGTTAGTTACTGTTTCTTGATTTGTCTAATAAGCAAAATGGTTCACGAAACTTGACGATCTTTTTTTCACCCATCACTTCTCCCATGGCTTAATTTGTTCCCACACTTTCAAGTAGATACAAATGAATGAACTTTTTTTTTTTTTTTTTTTGAAGAAATAAGAATTGAAAGAAGGAAGAGGTTTTAGTTGAGTAAAGCTCAAGCTTAGCTGTCATTGTATTTATAGGTGTAAAAATTCGTTGGCCAATAACATGAGACATAATAATAAAATAAAAATAATAAAATAAAAAATGAAGCAGTCAAAGACTACGTTGTAGGGCTTCGACTTAGAGTAGGGTAAGGGTATATGCCTGACCGTATACATGGGGACGTAGGAACATATTTTCTAAATCACAAATCTCGTGACCTTTTTGCTAAAATATTAGTATTAAGACATTCAAACTACTTTTATAAACAATTTCATATATGAGATGGCATAACAACAAAGTTATTATAAAGTTGTTTCTCATTATAGAAAACTAGTTTTTTGTTTTTTTGGGTTTTGTAGGAAACGATTTTTAAAATAATGAAGTGTAGAAATAAAGTATTTACGGAGTGTTATTTTGGGTTGATTTTGAAAATATTTATCAAAATGATATTAACGTGGTAGGTTCTGGTTTTTCAATTCAAAATCACGGAGTAAACGCCATTACTAATGGTGTGTCTATAATCTCTAGGTATGTACATCATAGAGCAAAATAAAAAAGAAAGGAAAACACGCCACAGGCAGTGGCGTGGCGTGTCTATGGAATGAAAATACGCAATTACTAGTCATTGCGTGTGTTATATGTACAACTATATTTATTTTGAAGCTGTAGCTTCTGTTTTTGTCTGCTCATCTAGGACACTCAAATTAAACACGCCAGTGGTATGGTGTGTTCGTTAGCAAAAATAAGCCAATAGTAATGGTCCATGTGTCTCTTCAGGTATACACAACTCAATCAAAAACATAGGCTTGTGGTGTCTAGGACCAAAAACACGCCTTTACCAAATGACGTGTCTATTGCACGGGCGTTTCTATACATGCATTTTTTTTATATTATCGATATAAATTAAGAAAAGCTCCAAGTTTTCCCGCCTAAAACATAATACCACTTATCTACTTTTCTATCTATTATATCCTAAAGCAATAACATTTTATTGCTTGATTTTAGGATTTTAGGATTGAAAGAGCTTTTTTTTGTGAAGTAGGGACCCCATGATCACTACTGATGTAAATACACTCCTATTACTCTCTATTCTTATTTAATAAGAGATTGCACATCTACAAAAATAACCATACATTATACAATTACAAATACAAAAAATTAATAAACTCTTTCGTATAACATAACTAGTATAGTAATCATGTAACAATTAAATGATTCTTATTGATTCCTGGTTTTAAATTAAACACGACAACTCTCTTTTTTCTCATGTAGGGACCCCCAATACTTGACAAGATTTAATTAACACTCTCTAACTTTTACTCATATTTAGTTACTTCTATTTAATTTACACAAACCATACATTATACATCTGTGTTGCATAAGTATTACTAATACAAATTCCTACAATATCAACATCCAAACACTACAAACACTACAAAAAATTAATATAAAACTTCATATTAAAAATTTCTTATACAAGACAAACAACAAATTTTTTATTTTTTATAAAAAAAAATTGTAATCAATACAAAAATTCAATGAATTAATAAACCAATAAAAAAATAAAATAAGATCCTGCAAATTTAGTACAAAAATACATAAACTACTACATATATAGAAAAGAAATTGGATAAATTATAGTTTATAAAACTGTATGGTACCCAGAAAGGAAACAAATCATATAAATATTTTAGGAATTAATAATTAAAATAAAAAGAGCATATAAATATATAAGAAATGGAAAAATTATTTGAAAAAATCGGGAAAAATAAAACTGGAAAAATAAAACATTTGTTCATTTGGCATGCAAGCATCTACCATATAAATATTGATTAAGTTGAAAATTATGAAGGTGGTGATATTTATATGCTCATGTATGTGATATATTCAATAATAGGGCGGGTATGTTATTATGACCCGTGTATTTTCTGCACGAGTTTAAACTAGTTGTGATATAAACCCCTACTACCCTATTTGTTTTTTCTGTTTTTCTGTTTTGATAAAATCTCCTATGTGGTGCTAAAAATTTTATTTGACTTTTTTAGATAAATCATAGGTAAAAAATATGCTATCAAAAAAAAATTACTCGTATTAATTTTGTGTAAAAAAATACGCATTTTATGTTATTACTTGATTCTCTTGATTAATTTTACTGTTTTGTTTTTAATTTCTCTCAAATTAAAGTACACTAATATTAAATGTTCTAAACTATTGAATTGACAATTTACAATCTATTTTATAATATACCGAAAGGTAAAACACTATATATATACAGTTATACACCATGAAAGTATTGCACGGGACACGAGGTCTATAATCCCCCAATAACTAAAAGAATAAGTCACATAGGAAATTTCCCTCTCAAATTTCACCTCAAGAAATTGCGTTTTTTTAGCTAATTATTCTTTAAACACATTTGTATAAGTTAGGCCCAACAGTGGTTATATCCATTAATAAATTATTGAAACATGAGTTGCATAAGAAATCTACATATATATAAAACAACAAAAATATATTCTTATATAATTTTATTAAAATATATTATCTTAAGTATTTATATTCAATAATTTTATCTATCACAAAATTCTCAATCAGAATATTCTCACAACCCCTGAAAGATACATGAATGATTAGCCATTTACACGCTGTGAGTTGCGACTGTCTCACAAGGTAAATCGTCTCACGTTATAATATGATCTCGCATTGTAACGTTATAAGACCGTCTCACGCAATGCTGCCCCAAACTAAGAATTAAAATTATCTAAACGATACGATCTAAAATTACCGTGCAGTAGCACGGGATCTACATACTAGTATATAAATCTAATTAGCGTGGTGTTTGGCTTTGTTGCATTTATAAGACTTGTTCTTGACAACTATTCTAAGACTCGTATTCAAAAGACTCCATTGTATACGCGCATCTAAGTCAAATCTTAATTTCTAAGAAATCTTTATCGCAATTTAATTAGTTAATTACATAAGATTTGTTGTCTTGAAGTATGATCACAACAGCTGTATAAGTTTGTTTATTGGGGGACACACTTAGCAATGGAAGAGAGATGGACAGAGATATGGAGATGTGTGTTCAATGTACTCTCTTCTGTACTTCCACATTTCATCTTACATTTTAACCCCCAATTATATATACATGTCTGTCAGTAGTATGTCACTAATCATTGAGCTGTTGAGTAGTTCTCAGAACAGGTAAAATACCCGTCAGATATCAGTTAGCTTAATCGGTAAAGTTATAAGCAATGATAATCATGATTTAGGCTCAAACCTCATCAACATTATATTTAACCTTGTGGCTACCTTTACCCACAAAAATAACATGTAAAATACTCGTAAACAGAGAATTGTACAAAGTTTATATAAGATCGTGGTATGCATATAATGTTCTATATACAACAATTTTACGCAAAATTGATTGTGTACGTACATACACTTCATGGTATGTAGTATGAAGAGTTAAGAACGATTAACACCTAAGAGGGGGAGGGGGTGAATTAGGTGTACTTTTAAAAATTTCTACTTAACTTGGTTATTTGATAACACAAGCAAGAACAATTAAGTACGAGACTTGAGAAGCTTAATTGAATTTAAGTTCACAAGAAGTAACCGTAGATCTGAGTCACAGTATGAAGGACTGTGACACAGACAAAGCAGCGAGATATGCAATACGTCACAGTATGGAAGACTGTGGCGCAGGCAAAATAACGAGATGAGTAGTAAGTAAATAATAAGCAACAGAATGTGAAAGTAAATAAACAAACAATACGATATTTTTAAATTGGTTCAGCTTCTACTCCGAAGCCTACGTCCAACGTTATTTTATTGCTTGTTTAGAAAATTTACTCAAACTTACTAAACCCCTTACAATGAAAATAACTCCCCAACCAACCCCGGTTGCACTCAAACTTAAAGCTACTCCGCTTCAAGAGTTTATGTGTTCTATCTCACAGGTTTACAGAGTCTTCAATCTCAATCGTTCACTTAATGAACATGGAGATCACAATTAAGACCTAAACACGAGATCATGGAACAAACTTAGATGTCACAGTGCAGCGAACTGATACACGGAGAATTACAGCTCTTTTGAAAAACGATTTTGAAGACTTTAAAACTTAAAAACAATTTTGCAAACACTTGAAAACAAAGCTTTAAACTCAGATATAATTTGCAAAAGTTTTTCAATAAATGCTCTTAAAAGTCTTCACAATAAATGAGAAATAAGGAGGTTATTTATAGAAGAAAAAGTATGTGAAAGATTCTAATCATATTTTAAAAGTGATAATCAGATTTGTATAGAAATCTTTCCATAAAGCAAATAATATCTTCCATAAAATTTTATAGGAGATAAATCTTTTCATAACAAATTTGGGAAATATTATCTTCCATAAATCTTTAGGAAATAAAACATTATCTTCCATAAATCTTGGGAAATAATATTTAAATAAGATTAGCTTTAATATCCAAATACACTCCTCTTGTTTTTCTAATTTAGAGTAAGTCAATCTTTTGAAAATAAGAATTCTTTATAAAGATCAACACGTTTGAGATTTTCGAAAATTCTCCTTTCGTTGTATCAGAAACCACAGTGACTTGCACTGTTGCATGGTTTTGCAGTCACTTGACAAACTAAGAATGTTACACTACCTCGTTTACAACATTTGACTTAGGCTAGGGCTTTCTTCATCTTTGATCATCCTTGCTTGCATCATCCTTGAGAAATAATTGAGAGCTTCAAATGCTATAAATCATAACTAAGAAGCAAACCATTAAATGACAATAAAACTTGGCATCATCAACCAAGTGTGGTTCTAACAAATTCCCCCTTTGATGATGGCAAGTTTTAATAATGTGTGAAGTTCCCCCTTAGCCCATGATTGTCGAACTTTAAGCATTCAATATAAAACATAATTAAACATGATCAAGGTTTGAAGGGTCAATCTACATTAGCCTAAGTAGAGCATTCAATCATGAGGCAAAACATATTACGGTGAACGCTAGCCTAAGAGTTAAAGGATCACACACTTACACAGTTAAAATACTTCCCCCTCTTGACATCATCAAGATAAGAACAACACAATTGACGCACACAGTTGATGTAGTTCAACAACACACAAAGCATATGTTCAAAGGACAAAAACAAGTACGGTTTGCAGAAGAATTTATTAAACATCAAGCCAACATGGATTAAGATAATGAATAGGAAGGTTTGAAGGGTTTTATGGTTAATGATAGCTGAAAAGGTAGCAGATGCAACAGCCACGTTGTAACACCCGGAAATGTACCCTATTTTTCTAGTAGAAATATTTTACGAAACTTTTTCAGTAATTTTAAGTTTTAAATTATAATTTTAAGTTCCGAGTCGAATTTAGAATTTTCGAGTTCGTATTTGGAAATTCTGCGAGATTTCATGAAAAAGCCGTCTTAAGTCAAGTTTGACTTTCTTGACTTTGAAAATCGTCTTTGACTTTTTCTCTCATAACTCACACTACTCCCTCTTTAACCTAATATTTCATTTCATCACAAAAATCAAACATCTTTCTTTCTTCTTCCTTAAGCAACTTTCCCTCTTGGAATTCGATCTTAGAATTGACGTATCTTCTTCGTTACTCGATAGAATTTACGTAAGTTTATCTTATTCTTCCTCCCGTACCTTCCTTTATCCGTATTGATAATAAAATTATCGTCTTTCTCGCTTTTTAAGCATTCCGCCTTTCTCAAGATGAACTTTATTCATCTTTTTGCGATCTAATTGTAGGTGGCGACCTCCAAGATCCCGACAAAGACTATTTTCTTATAGAAGAGGAGCTTGACGATCATTAGAGACGCTTAAAGGTAACGGTGAAGGGTTACTCGGTATTACTTACGTGTTTTACATGTTTATATGCTAGAAAATCGTATTAGATTACGATTAGGAAGATTAGAAACCATGCTATGATTAGTAAATGATATTATATGATGAATATTGATGATATATATTGATTGTTGATGATTATTAGAATTGATTTATGAGAATTGAAATGGATTGAATATGTAAAGGGAGCTCACGGATGAACTGGGGTTCCTGGCCGGTCGACCGGCCGCCGGTCTGCCAACCGGCGGGGAACACTCCAGAAACACCTTTGAAAGTTTGGATTTTTATGAAGGGGAGCTCTGTGCCGGTCGACCGGCCGCCGGTCGACTGACCGGCCCAGACCTCTTTCCTCTATTTTTGGTTTATGCCTGTGTTCTGAGCC
>JAIUZE010003095.1:0-39540 GCA_022085475.1 Heliosperma pusillum | reverse complement strand
ATCTTTCAAGGTTGCTTCAATATTATCAAGACAAATCAACCAAATTTATCTAGACAAAGCAGTAATTAAACAAACACTTGCTAAGATGGTTAGTCTCAACAATAATTCATTCAACAATGGAATTTAAACATGATAAAATGGTATTAAATAGAGAGGAAGAGGTTCAAGGGTCTTATAATGCTAAAAGATGAGAACTTGTTCCAATTACACTAAGAAATGGAAGATTAGCTACCCATAATTCAAAGATTACAACCCAAAATAATGAAGTTAAACCAAATTCCAAGCCAAAATGAAAACCAAAAGGAGAGAGTTCTAATGTGGAATGTTGAAATGAATGTTGTGTCCTTCTCTCTCTACAATTTGGCTCTTTTATACCCTTGGCTCCGGAAACCTAGGGCCTTGAGAAATGGGCCTCAAAATGACAAGACGGAGATCGAAGGAACACCTGTCTGAGACCAGGACGCTAGCAGCGCCCACGGACGCTGGCAGCGTTTCATGCTGCCAGTTTTTACTCTTCTATGCTCGCCTTGACTTTCGTTAACCCCTTTGAATGCTAGTCTCGCCTTGAATTCCCTTGACCCTTTGGACTTGCTCTTCTTGCATTGATGATTTGCTTGTGGCCCACTCCAATTGTCGGGTTTGGGTCTCGGGTCTCGGGTTTGACTTAGACTTTTGTTGACTTCCGGGTTTGACTATAAAAGTTGACTAAAAAATACTAAATAACAACATAATTACAAGGACTAAGGTTAGCATAAAACGATGCTAACGACCCATAAAAAGTGTACTAAACAGACCTAATAAATACTACTAAACACGACACAATTTGGCGTTGTCAAAGACCCCCACACTTGGACTTTTACTCGTCCCGAGTAAGACTCGAGATTAGCAAGACAAACACGAGTCCAAACATAGCATGTGAAGGTAATGACCTCTCTTCCCTCACCACTACCTTCTTATATCTCCCTCAAAACACAACCACCTATTAAAAGAAAATGACTCAAAGTTGTTGTGACACTCTCTTCCCTTACCACTTCCTACTTATAACTCACTCAATATAAGACTCGACACACCACCAACTCCGACTCATCTCACCTCAACTCCTCCCTTCTTATAGCTCCCAAGATTGTGGTATGACCATCTTTGCCTTATCTCAAGGCATAGCGAGATGATCCTCATCACCAAACTCCATGCAACTCCACTTCTTATATCACCCCCTTATTACTCCACTAGTGTATAGCATGGTTACTTGGTTGGCCCCAAACTACACAATTCGCACAACCAAGCAACCCACAAGGGAAATCCACCGATTTGGAACCAAATTTGTGACTCAAAGAAAAATCAAAAGAAATCCTAAGCTAGCCTCCTTCCAAATTCCTCCTTATTTCTCCCTTCTTTTCCCTCCAAAAATCCTCTTCATCGGAAGTATTTTGCTCAAATTTTTTTTTTTCCTTTTTTTTTTCTTGAAAATCCCTCTTTTGCCTAAGGTGCCCTTTCGGGTTTTCACCTTAGCGTTTCCTTTCCTCTCATTGGTGGCTCACAACTCGATTTTTCATTTTGCCTGGAATGCCCTTTCGGGTTTTCATTCCGTCCTCGTCCACCTTCCCAATTTTTGCCTAGGTGCCCACCCTTGTGGGTTTTCACCTAGCCGGGATTTTCAATATTTTTTTTTCTTTTTTTTTTTTCTTTTATTTTCCTCCAAACAAAACAAAACAAAATAAAATAAAATGCATCAAAACAAAATAAATATATACAATCCTCTCCCCCACACTTAGATTATACAATGTCCTCATTGTAGAGGAAAGGGTGGGATGCTTCATCAATTGTTGAAATGAGAAGAACCCGAGGCACCTCCTCGGTTTCTCCTCCTCTCTCTTTCTTCTCTAACTCTTCTTCTTCTTTCTAGGCCTTCATCAAGGGCCTCTTGTGTGTAAGGAGTGGGGTAGCCGGGGTTTTGTTGGATGGACATGCCAAAAAGTGAGCTAGCCAAACCATAAACATTCTCTTGTCCCACCGTATCTTCATATGAATCTTGAAGGTAAGTGTGGTGGCGCTCATTTTGAGCTTGTAAATGATTTGTGGCTTGCTCCCTCCAAGCATTTTGTGCCGCCCACATGTCATTTTGCTCTTGCCACCTTTGGTTTTGTTGCTCCCTCCAAAGGCGGTCTTCCTCTTGCCGCTCCACCATCCTCCTCCACTCTTCTTGTTGGGCCCTCTTGGCCTCCTCTCTCAACCTCTCCCTTGCCTCTACTACATTATGCCAATCATCTAAGGACTCTAGCCTACCTCCTTGGGTTTGTTGCCAATTGTAAGAGTCGTCCACCCGTCCACTTATGTGATTGAGGACATCGTTGGTGCTAGCAAAGTATGATACCATTTGTTGTTGCCATGGCTCCATTGGGGTGCTAGCACGAGTCTCCGCGTCATAAATTGGGTGTCGGTGTCTTGGTGGCTATGGTAAGATGATTGGGAATGGTATGGTGGTGGTGGTTGTTTTTGTTGTTGTTGTTGTTGTTGTTGTTGTTGTTGTTGTTGTTGTTGTTGTTGTTGTTGTTGTTGTTGTTGTTGAAAAGGTGGGTTTTGGAAAGGTCCTTGCTTAATTGCGAGGATCTCCCTCTCCTCATTAACTTGCTCACTTCCCTCACCTTGCTCTCTCCTTAGCCTCCTTCTTTGCCGCAAGGGCACTTCCTCTACCTCCGCCTCACTACTACTCTTCCCCAAACTCTCTTCCCTAGGGCAAAAGAAATCCTCCGGTTTTGGCCCCCTAGGTAAAGGGTTGTTTGAAGGTCGAGGCATTTTCATATAGCTAAGGCCATCACTCCCCAACAAAAATCCTCTCAAAGGTTCCACTTTGCTAATTTTGAACATGTGCACCTCCTCTAGCCCAAAGTGGTTGTACCTTGTTAAACCCTTACAAGAGTTGACCTCTTGTTCCTCATCAATCCCCCCTTCATAATGTTGCACCAAAAAGGTAATCACCCCCCCAAGGTGGATACTTGCTTTAGTAGATTTTTGGCGGTGCTTAATGCAAGCTCTCATGAACAAGTCCGCCCAATCCGGTACCCCCACCCCTCCCGGGAGCAGGGTCTACAAACACAACCGGATTTTCTCCGGTACCTTAGCGGGCTCTCCCGCGGAGTTAAAAATGGTGGTAAGGAGCTGGGTGATGAGTCGAAGCACGAGTTGACCTCTTGTTCCTCATCAATCCCCCCTTCATAATGTTGCACCAAAAAGGTAATCACCCCCCCAAGGTGGATACTTGCTTTAGTAGATTTTTGGCGGTGCTTAATGCAAGCTCTCATGAACAAGTCCGCCCAATCCGGTACCCCCACCCCTCCCGGGAGCAGGGTCTACAAACACAACCGGATTTTCTCCGGTACCTTAGCGGGCTCTCCCGCGGAGTTAAAAATGGTGGTAAGGAGCTGGGTGATGAGTCGAAGCACGAGGTGGGTGATTGTGGAGAGTTTAGCATCCTTAGATGCAATGTTACAACCGGTAATATTGCTCTACATGATGTGCATTTCCCCTTTGGGGCATTTAATCTCTTCGGGGTTTTTGGTGATTTTTAGGATTTGGCGAATTTCGGAGATTGGGGCGTTGTGCCAATTTTGGTTGAGGCGGAAGCGGTAGGCTCTTTCATTCCCCTCGGGTACGTCCAACTCGGACAAGGTAGCTAGAAACTCGTACGCGAAACTCTTATAGGTGTGATCCCAAGAGTCCGGTTCGAGATAAGCTTCTAGCCATACTTTAGCTAGAATATCCCTTGTCAAGTCGAACATTCCCAAGGAATGGAGGGTGCTTGGGGAAAATAATTTTGTGGTTATGAGGGGTTGTTGTCGGGGTGCGGTAAGTTTGTCCAAGATTTTTTTATGTTGAGCACTCAACCTGTCATAACCCATGAACACCGCTTCAACATCGGTGTGGGGCTCACTCACCGCGGCCCTCTTATTCTTTCCCTTCCCAAACAACTTGGAGATTTTAGGATCCATTTTCTGCAAAAATTTCAGCAATACAATACAACACAACAACAAGCAAACACTCAAAGTAGTTTTTCACTCAAACAAGAAATTAAACAAACACTTGGTGTGCAACAATCTCAACACCTCAAAAGCTTAGTGTTTGTTGAATTCTTATGCCTTACTCAGAAATTTTTTACCAATCCTAGCTAAACAATCAACAAGAGCAAAAGGAAAACTCAAAATAAGACTAATTCATGCCTAATTTTCGAGCAAAAATCAAAGAATAATGGAAAAAGTTAAGTATGAAGTTATACCTTCCCGAATCCACAAAACTTTAGCTCCCTGATGTTTAGGAAAAGCAAGGAATCCTTCAAAACCCTTTAAAAACCCACTAAAGCTACTTAAATTCGAAATTGAGAAAGCGTTTTCTAGGTTTTCTAAAGGCAATTGTTTTTGAGATTTTGAGTGATTTTGGTTGATTTTGAGGTGTTTGAATGTAGAATGAAGGTTAGAATTAAGAATTTGATTGATTTTGATGAAGGTTTGTGATGATTTGGGGGAGAAAGGTGAAGTTTTGAAGGATTGGGGTTGTTTTTGGGGTTTTTGTTCGTGAGAATTGAAGATAGAAGTGTTGAAGAACTCGTGCAATTGAGGAAAGAAGAGGCTAAAATCTGCGTTCGACGCTGGCAGCGCCCAGTGACGCTGGCAGCGTTCTCCACTACCGGATTTCCTTCAAGTTTTCCACTTAGCCAAATTTTGGCTAAGTCTTCCAAGCACCACTAGACTCCGATTTTCACTCCAATGACCCATAAGAACCTCAATATCAAAATTTTACCGAGTCCCGCACTTTTTACTTGTGGCACGCATCCCGAGGCGACCGAAAACTTGAAAAATCTTCACAAAATCGTTAGTAACTTCAAAAAAAATTTGATTGATGCAAATTCTAACTACTTAAAAACAACTCAAATACTAAATAAAATTAACAATGAAACTTAAATGACATATTCACAAGAATAGAATATTTACACGTTTTGCCGTTTATTTAGAGTCGATGGCTTGACTCAGTGGCTCCAAGCTTTTCAACCTTCATACACGGGGTGTTCAAGTAAGACCTCTTCTTCCCCCTCCCGGGCACATCCCGTGAAATAATGCTTGAGGCGGTGGCCATTCACCTTGAGTAGCTTTCCTTCCCCGGGCCCTTCCACCTCAATTGCTCTATGAGTAAACACCTTCTTGACGGTGTAAGGTCCAAACCATCTAGACCTCAACTTACTCGGGAAGAGTTTAAAACGATTTTGGAACACAAGAACTTGATCCCCTTCTTTGAAAACCCGACGGTTTATCATCACGTCGTGCCATTTCCTTGTTTTCTCCTTGTAGATTGAGGATTTCTCATATGCATCATGGCGAATTTCCTCAAGTTCTTGCAATTGTAGCTTCCGGTGCATACCGCTCTCATCATGGTTTTGGTTGAAGGATTTGATAGCCCAATAGGCTTTGTGCTCAACCTCCACGGGGAGGTGGCAAACCTTGCCATAGATGAGACGGAACGGGGACATGCCGATGGGGGTCTTAAATGCGATTCTATATGCCCACAAAGCATTGACTAGCCTCTTGCTCCAATCCTTCCTATCCGGATTCACCGTCTTTTCAAGGATCCCTTTAAACTCACGGTTGGAGAGCTCGGCTTGGCCGTTTGTTTGTGGGTGATAGGCCGTTGAAATCTTATGGTTCACCCCATACCTTTTGAAAAGGCTTCTAATCACCTTATTGCAGAAGTGGGTACCTCTATCACTAATTATAGCCCTTGGGAAACCAAAACGGGAAAATATGTTCTCTTGGATGAAGGTTGCTACCACTCTTGCATCATCGGTGCGGGTGGGAATTGCTTCAACCCATTTTGACATATAATGTACCGCCAAAAGGATGTATAAATACCCACAGGAGTTAGGAAAGGGGCCCATGAAATCGATTTCCCAAACTTCGAAGACCTCACAATAGAGGAGGGGTTGCTGTTGCATCTCGTTCCTTTTTGTCAAGTTCCCCACCCTTTGGCATCGGTCACAAGTCTTCACAAATTTATGGGCATCCTTGAAAAGGCATGGCCAAAATAAACCCCATTCAAGCACTTTCCTTGCGGTTCTTTGTGGCCCAAAGTGTCCTCCACATGCATAGTCATGACAATGATGTAGGATGGATGGAATCTCACTTTCGGGCACGCATCTTCTTACAATTTGATCTTGGCAAAATTTCCACAAGTATGGGTCGTCCCATATATAGTACTTTGCATCGGACTTTACTTTGCTCCTTTGATGGGAAGAAAAATGGCTTGGAAACCGCTTTGTCACCAAATAGTTGACCATGGTAGCATACCATGGCTCCTCCACTTGGATGGCATATAGGGACTCGTGAGGGAGACCTCCTTCAACCTCATCAAGAGGGCATGATGGTCTTCCTTCAAGGTTTAGCCGGCTTAGATGATCCGCCACCACATTCTTCACTCCTTTCTTGTCCTTAATCTCTACATCGAATTCACTTAGGAGAAGGATCCACCTCAACAACCTTGGTTTTGCATCCTTCTTTTCCACAAGATATCTAATGGCGGCATGATCGGTGTAGATGATCACCTTTGTGCCCAAGAGATAGGATCGAAATTTTTCTAGGGCATATATCACACCAAGGAACTCCTTTTCCGTTGTAGAGTAGTTCTTTTGAGAGTCATTCAAGAGTGTAGATGCATATTAAATCACATGGGGTCCCTTGTCACTCTTTTGACCCAAAACCACTCCCAATGCGTAGTCACTTGCATCGGTCATGATTTCAAATGGAAGGTCCCATTGCAGTGCTTGAATAATTGGTGCGTTGACCAATCTCTCCTTCAAATCATCAAAAGCTTTCCTACAAGAGGAATCAAAGACAAACTCCGCTTCTTTGTGAAAAAGCTTACATAGGGGGTTAGCAATCTTTGAAAAATCTTTAATAAATCTCTGATAGAAACCGGCATGTCCTAGAAAAGACCTAATGTCTCGGGTGTTAGATGGATAAGGTAAGGTTTTGATGATGTCAACCGTAGCCTTATCAACCTCAACCCCCCTTTCCGACACTACATGTCCTAGAACGATGCCACTAGTCACCATGAAATGACATTTTTCGGAGTTTAAGATGATATGGGACTCTTGGCATCGCTCTAAGACAAGAGCAAGGTGTTTTAGACATGCATCATAGGAGTCCCCATGGACGGTGAAATCGTCCATGAATACTTCTATGATCTTTTCTACATAGTCGAAGAATATACTCAACATGCACCGTTGGAAGGTTCCCGGTGCATTACATAGACCAAATTACATTCGGCGATAAGCAAATGTACCGAACGGACATGTGAATGTGGTCTTGACTTGGTCCTCGGGTGCGATTGGGATTTGAAAATATCCCGAGTACCCCTCAAGGAAACAATAGAAAGCTTTCCCCGCTAGTCTTTCTAACATTTGATCAATAAATGGTAGCGGGAAATGGTCTTTCAAAGTACCGCATTCAAGCGGCGGTAGTCAATACACACCCTCTAACCGGTTTATGGTCGGGTGGAGACCAAGTCTCCTATGCGTTCTTGACTACCGTCACTCCTCCCTTTTTGGGCACGACTTGAGTTGGGCTAACCCAACGGGAGTCGGAAATAGGGAAGATGATGCCCATTTGTAAAAGTTTAATTACCTCCTCTTGCACTACCTCCGCCATTGGTGGATTGAGCCTTCTTTGGGGTTGTCGGACCGGTTTGGCATCCACTTCAAGTCTTATCTTGTGCATGCAAGTTACCGGGCTTATTCCCTTGAGGTCCACTATGCTCCACCCAAATGTATCTCTATGTTTGTGAAGCAATGCTACCAATTTGCCTTCTTGGTCCTTGTTGAGTGTGCTTGAAATGATAAGAGGTAGGGTGTGGTTGTCCGTTAAGAAGATATACTTTAGATGACTGGGAAGGGTCTTCAATTTGACCTTTGGGGGCTTCACAATTGAAGGAAGGGGCTTGTGGAGGGGTATGCTCAAAGCAAAGAGCTCGGATAAGTTTCCCATACCAGGACGCTGCCTGCGCTGGTTGACGCTGGTAGCGTTGTGTGACGCTGGAAGCGTTGTGTGACGCTGGCGGCGGCGTGTGGCGCTGCCAGCGTTTTCCACTGAAGTGCCCTATTTTCAGCATCTCGATGATGTTAAGTTCTTCATAAGTGTCTAATTGCTCTTCTCTCTCCAAGTCCTTGAGATGTTCCTGAAGATCAACCGACAACAACAAACGCAAACCCTCTTCTTCCACATTGTTAGTTAGGGTCACCTCAAGTGGGTCCCTATCACATAATTTGTACATTTGATGCACCAAAGGCTCTAAAATATCTAAGAAGAAACAAGATTGAACATCACTAGGGTGTCTCATAGAGTCATAGATATTATAAGTCAATCTCTTTCCCTCGAACTCCATTGTCAAACATCCGTTTGAAACATCAATCTTGGTCTTAGAGGTTTTCATGAATGGCCTACCAAGGAGAAGGGGAGTGCAACTTGAACTAGACTCCATGTCTAAAACATAAAAGTCCGCCGGGAAGACAAGGTTATCTACCTCTACTAGCACGTCCTCTATCAAGCCTTTGGGATAGACACTAGACCTATCGGCTAATTGAATAACCACCCCGGTCTTAGACAAAGGTCCTAAGCCTAGGGTCTCATAGATGGATAGGGGCATGACGTTAATAGAGGCTCCAAGGTCTAACATGGCACGTTTGAAACTTTGCCCTCCAATGGTGCAAGGGATGGTGAACATGCCCGGGTCTCCACATTTCTTTGGTAATTTTTGTTTGAAAATTGCCAAAACATGCTCACTCACCCTAACCCTATATGTTCCTTTCTTAGGATTTCTCTTAGGTGTACAAAGTTTTTTCAATAACTTTGCATACCTAGGGACACTATTCAACAAATTAAGAAGAGGAATGTTTACCTCACATTTTCGGAAAGTTTCATACAAGTCGGTCTCCTTGTCATACTTCATTGTGCTTATCAAAGCACTAGGAAATGGGACTTCCGGTATGTATTCCTCAACTTCATTATCATCAATAATGTCTTTACCCATCATCCAAGTGTCTCCCTTGGGGTCCTTGCTCGTGGATGTCCCTTTCCCATCTTCATGACCAACTACTAACTCTCCTTGGTCTTCAATTTCCAAGGTCTCCATCTCAAGGTTCTTCATCTTTTCCTTGCCTTTTCCAAGGGGGTGTACCTCCAACTCCTTGCCTCCCCTCAAGGTCATGGCACTAGCATTCTCCCTAGGTGGTGGAATGGTTTGAGATGGGAATATTGTGGAGCTTGAGGCTTGAGATATTGACATATTGGAGGCCATTTGGGATAGTTAGGTTTCCAAGTTGCTTACCCTAAGGTTGTTTGCCTCCCTATCCTTCCTTGCCTCTTCTCCATCTCTCCTTGCCTCCTCTTGCACTCTCCTTGCTTCCTCCCTATCTTTCTCTTGATTGGCAAGGAGTGTTTGCAAAATATCACTCAAGTTCCCTTGAGAAGAAGAATTTCCTAGAATGGGGCCTTGGTTCGATTGTCTTTGAGCATTGTTTTGAGATTGAGAGTTTCTTGGGAAATTTGAATTGTTGGGCCTTTGATTGTTGTAAATTCTTTGGGGGTTTTGTTGGAAATTGGAGTTCCGGTTTTGGGTGGGATTTTGGGCTCTCAAGTGATTGAATTGACCGTTTTCAAAGCTTTTAGACTTAATATCCCCTCCCAATCCCAAAAGGTCACGGTTCCCCGCTTGGTTGTACATTCCCCCACCACTTGGGTTCCTTGAATTATAAGTCCCATACCCCATAGCATTAACACTTTCCATAGTTGCTCCTTGTTCAATCATGATGTAGCATGTGTTTGTGGCATGGTCACCCCCACAATATGAGCATTCAAGTGGTTCGGGGTGTTGAGAGAATGAGTTACCTTTGTTAACAACAAAGTTTGACATCATACTTTTAAGTTCACCCATTTCTTGCATGATCTTGTGGTTTTGAGAAGCATAAGGATCCTCCATGGAGGATACATTCCTAGAGCTTCCTCCCCTTTCACTCTTCCTTCCATAGCTTCTTGTGTTCAGTGCCAATTTTTCGATAATATTGTTGGCCTCGGCCACATTAAGTGTATCAATTCCACCTCCGGTGGCGGCAATGATCATTCTTTGGTCATTTTGGCACAACCCCTCATTGAAAGTCGTCAAAAATCATCTCCCGACATGCCATGGTATGGACATCTTGCCACAAGACTCTTGAAACGCTCTCAATAATCATAAAGGGTCTCTCCCATTTCTTGTTCAATGGTAGTGATAAGTTTCTTGGAGTGATTGTGTCTTGAATCCGGATAATGCTTTTCAAGAAACTTTTTCTTCAAACCCACCCACGTGGTAACGGAGTGAGCCGGGAGACAAAAGAGCCATTCTTTCGCGGCATCTTTAAGAGAAAAAGGAAATGCCCTCAACTTGAATTGATCCTCGGTCACTCCTTGGGGAATAGTACCTTGGCAAATCATATGAAATTCGGCCAAGTGTCTATTAGGGTCATTCCCCACAATGCCATGGAATCTAGGTAAGTTGTGGACGAAGAAACCTTTGAGCTCAAAGTTCACATCGCCCATGGGAGGATATGCAATACAAAGGGGTTGCTCCTCATAATTCCTTTCCCGAATCTCACCGATTGTCCTATTATCCTCCATATTGGGTGGGTAAAGGACGTTTATGGAGATGGTATCCTAGGTGGTGACTCAAACACTTCCTCGGTTGTTCTTGAAAAATATTATTTTCCAATTTCCCTTCACTAGGTTCCCTCCAAAAAGGTCTCCTATAAAGGGGATTTGAAAATAACCAATTTGATATGCTACTTGAAGATGGATCAATATCTTGGTCACCAAGTCCCTCTTGTGACCTACGCATAAACTCTAAAACAACTCAACAACACAAATTAGTAACTTCAACACAAAGTAACCAATAAACACTACAAAAAAAATATTTGAAAAACAATCTAAACAAATTATGACACTAACAAGAGTTTCAATTTGATATTTAGCTATATTGCCTTCCCCGGCAACGGCGCCAAATTTGACGAGGCTAATCCGCGTGTCGTTAAATCCGCTAGTTAGCTACGATCAAATAACAATTTATAACTCCTAAACAAACACAAACTATCTTAAATAAAAGTATTAAAATGGTAAGAATAGGGTCGAACCCAAGAGAAGGCGGTATTAACTAAATGAACTAATCTAGACTCTTGCTAAACACAAATTAACAAACTAATTACTAACTAATTACTCTAATCACAAATTAAGACACTAATTAAGACAAAAGCTTAAATTAATTAGAAACTATGATATACACAATGAGAAAACATGTACGATAAAATATAGGGAGAAAGTTTGATTGGAGAAATTCATTAACAAGTCTAAAATAACCAACTAAAAGTAAAGATTCAAATATTTAAATATGGAGAAACAACTTAGTGTAATTTTCCCAAGTTCCCAACAATTAACAAAGTAAAGACTCTTCCTTTCCTCTCTTCTCTAATTATCTAATACAAGTTTCCAAGAAATTAGTCAACCAAGGATTAAACCAACAAAGGATGACCCCTCTTACAACCCAATTTAGACCCATTAAACCATGAGCCCAAATCAAAGATGCAAGCTTTATGATCAAAACCAAAGAAACAAGCTAGACTCATGTAATAAAACATTAAACCATGTTCTAATCACACAATATACCAAATTCCACCCAAACGATTCCAACTTTTAAACCAAAGTTACAATCTTTCAAGGTTGCTTCAACAATATCAAGACAAATCAACCAAATTTATCTAGACAAATCAGTAATTAAACAAACACTTGCTAAGATGGTTAGTCTCAACAATAATTCATTCAACAACGGAATTTAAACATGAGAAAATGGTATTAAATAGAGAGGAAGAGGTTCAAGAGTCTTACAATGCTAAAAGATGAGAACTTGTTCCAATTACACTAAGAAATGGAAGATTAGCTACCCATAATTCAAAGATTACAACCCAAAATAATGAAGTTCAACCAAATTCCAAGCCAAAATGAAAACCAAAATGAGAGAGTTCTAATGTGGAATGTTGAAATGAATGTTGTGTCCTTCTCTCTCTACAATTTGGCTCCTTTATACCCTTGGCTCCGGAAACGTAGGGCCTTGAGAAATGGGCCTCAATATGACAAGACGGAGAATAAAGGAACACGTGTCTAAGACCATGACGGTGGCAGCGCCCACGGACGCTGGCAGCGCCCACGGACGCTGGCAGCGTCGTGGGACGCTGGCAGCGTTTCATGGGGCCAGTTTTTACTCTTCTA
The DNA here is from genome assembly GCA_022085475.1 of Heliosperma pusillum. Classification (NCBI taxonomy): domain Eukaryota; kingdom Viridiplantae; phylum Streptophyta; class Magnoliopsida; order Caryophyllales; family Caryophyllaceae; genus Heliosperma; species Heliosperma pusillum. The sequence continues at coordinate 27,214 of JAIUZE010003095.1, read as the reverse complement.
CGCTCGCCTTGACTTTCGTTGACCCCTTTAAATGCTAGTTTCACCTTGACTTCCCTTGACCCTTTGGACTTGCTCTTCTTGCATTGATGATTTGCTTGTGGCCCACTCCAATTGTCGGGTTTGGGTCTCGAGTCTCGGGTTTGACTTAGACTTTTGTTGACTTCCGGGTTTGACTCTAAAAGTTGACTAAAAAATACTAAATAACAACATAATTACAAGGACTAAGGTTAGCATAAAACGATGCTAACGACCCGTAAAAAGTATACTAAACAGACCTAATAAATACTACTACACACGACACAATTTGGTGTTGTCATCCTCGCACATCAACTGGGGGTTCATACAATCGCAGGCGCTCCATCAACCATACCTGGAGCACGCAAGCAAGAATGTCACAAAAAAAAGAAAAATAAAACCAAAATAAAACCAAAACAAAAAAAATAAAACAAAACAAAAAAAGAGAAAACGAAAAAAGAGAAGGCAAGAGTTCTTACTTGCAAGATGACGGGACTCCCTAGATATGGAAGCTCACGGTGAGCCTTTCTATTATCAAGGCCAAGTATGATCTCCCCTAGGCAAAGGCAAGCGCAGCTCCATTTGCTCCACCAAGCTCAAGAAAAGGGGATCCCCTCTCATCTCCTTGTCAATGTGCCCTTGGAAAATCTAACCATGCAAAAGGAAAAACCCAAAGGCCCTACGCCTTGCAACATATGACAAAGAAGAGTCTTCCCTATTTATGAATCGCTCCATAAAATCATGCATGTAGACACCCTTTGAGGTTACAAGACGATCCACCTTAGCTTTAGTGAATCCAAGGAGGTCCCTGAATTTATTTTTATACCCTTGGGAGTTAAGAGGTGTACTGGAGCATCTTCCGGGTCCCATCCCAAGATGGCAGCTATTTCTTCCGGAAAAGGACAAATATTGTTGGAGTAAGTGTCCTCCACAATAGTACATTTATATAATAAATCTCATTTGGAATATACGTGGCATGATTAGTATATTTTGATAATCCACGCCAGTTGATTAACGTAAATCGGTAACGCTCGGTTGACTAGAGTTTGACGTTATTGTCGTATGACGGCGGTGATCAACTGTCTCTTTTAGGTCACAATTATATGATGAGACCCAAATAGAATACTAATTATTTGTATACGATACAGTTTAATTAGGGCATTACATATATTTTATATGTACATTTAGTTACGAGAGTTATTTATTGGAAATTGAGTTAGGAACTCATTTCACTTAAGTTTATTAGTCAATTATACGATAACTGACTGAATAAATTTTACGTCTTATTTTAATACGATTAAATAAGATTTAATTTAGTGATTAATCGTTAATTCATTAAATTAGTTGAGGTAATGCATATATTTTCAGGTAGAGGTAATTAGTTAATTATATTTACAAGGAGTTGTAAAATAAATTAACTGGCCATTGTGGGATCCATTATATATTGATATAATGGTAAAATATCACTTAAAAGTTAAGTGCATATTGTTTATTAATTTGTGTCATATAATTGTTATATGATCAAATTAACACTTAATTATACAAGATAATTAATCATATGATTATAAGTATTTGTGGGACAAATATCAAAAATCAAAATGGATCACATTACACATGTGGAGGCCAGATTTTTGCTAGTAGAGATCAATGATGATTGTTCTCTAATAATTTCACACTCCACCATATGATTATGACATGTATGACACATGCTCATTATCATTATACAATCCCATACACTACCATTATCCATTTGAATAAAATAAGAAGAAAATCACCCATTTTGGGGCTTGTGTGTGCCGGCCATAGTGCCATAAAATAGGCATTTGTTGTTCATTTTCAAATACTTCATTCTTATGCTTATTTTCTTCTTCTCTCTAAAACCTCCAACATCTCTCTAAAATTCACATGCAAACTAATATTCATATCATATTAATAGTGTAGTAATACAATAATATTAGTAGTATTGTGTCTTACTTATTGTCTAGTTAATAATAAGTTAAGATTATTTGGGTTGATTCTTGGGTGCAACAAGAAGGAGACCTTCTACTTTGGAGGTTGTTTTATGGAGGATCATCCACTAAATACATGCTCAAGAACAATAAGAAGGAGTTCTTATTGTGCCCATATTGAACCGAAATTTCCCAATGTAAGAATATTTTCGTCTTATCTTTTCTTTTATGCTTTTATATTTGCATGCATGATAACTAGATCTTAAATCATTAAGTTAATGTAATTTAATGAACTAATTAGAGGAGTCTAATTAGAGGTCTAGGACTTTCATGTGGTATCAGAGCTCAAATGTTACATGCATGTTGATTTTAAGCATTAAAATCGAGTTATACTATAACTTGGGTAAAATTGAAAATTTTTGTTAAAAAAATGGTTTGCACAAAATTTTAGATTTTCATGCATACCTACTGACCTCAAAATGGTTGTGGTCAAATTTGGTGATTTTAGGGATTGATTTGCTATTTATTTTGATTTAAGGCCATTAAATCATGTTAATATGCATTTTTATGTTAAAAGTTAACTAAAACTAGTTGCATGTTGATTCTTGCCATGAAATTTGTATGTAAAATTTCGTGATTTCTAATTAAGTTTTGCATGATTATTGATTTTTATGAGATAAAAGTCAATAAAGTGAGATAATAATCATAAAGTTGAAACGTCCTTTTATGGTCTTGAAATTTTTTTTTACATTTTATAATCTGATTTATATGATCTTGGTGAAATTTTATAATTTGTTTCACTGTTTTACTATATTTAATGGTTTTTATTTGATAAAATCTTTGAATAAAAAGTTATTTGTTCATAAAATTAATTTAAATTTTTGAGCAAATGTTTTTTATTTTGGGATTTCCTGGAAATGTTCCAGAATATACAAAATTTTTGGTTTCAAATTTTTATGATTTGTATATTTTATTTTGGGTTTATTTCATAAATGTTGTGATTAAACCTTTATATTTAGCAGATACGATCAATTCAAACTAATTAAATATAAAAAAATTAGTGGGGACTAATTTTGAGTTCTAAATCAGTTTAGATAATTATTTTGAACTTAAATACGATTTAAGTGTTGATTATTGATTTTTAATGGTTAAAAATCGATAAAATCCATAAAACCAAGCTAGAATGAGCATGATAAGTATTAAGGGCGATTTTGGCATGATTTTTACAGAATTTTATTTATGTTTTTATGGTTGAATGAATGAATGTCATTTATTTAATATTTAATGCAAGTTGTACCTAGTATGGCCTAGATTATTTTAATCGGTATTACCCGTAATGTAAGGGAATACCGATTCGGTTGTAATTTTATTTGCGATCTCGTATCGCCGTTTGTAATAATTTATATTTATTTAAGATCAAATGTATAATAGGAATTTTATTTGTATCTTTTTGTAATTAATTATTATAAAGACGGAGATTCCCGAAGTCGGTGTTCCAAAAGACGGTGCCTTTTTGAAGTATGTTCCGTGAAGAGGTAAAGGGCCAAGGAGTTGGTTTCCGAGTTTTTAATCTTCGAGTTAATTATATTAGCTAGGTGTCCATACTAGGATTTATTATTTGCTTGCTTTATCATTTCCGCTCATGCCAAAATCGCCAGCATGCATTTTTATTTTATTTCTCGATTGTCAATTCAACGTTATTCAAAATTCATCGATTTAGTTCACTTATAGGGAATTAATAACTAAATTGACAAGACCTCTCACATAACTTTAAAAAATTGAGATTATCCTTACCAATTAGTAACACATATGAATCTCGTGTTCATTAGGGCTACCACGCTCGTGGGTCCCTTTTTACCTCGGGTAAGTAGGGTGATACGATCACAAGCTAAAATTGAAATTGGACTCAACGAGATAAGCGTTATCTTGGGACTAGGAGATAGATTTAGTTGAAATCCGTCAATCAAAAGTTCTAAGGGTAGAATTAGTCAAGTATTGACTTACAATTTTTAAATAAAGGTAGCATACGATGACTATTTTTGTCTAAAGATCGGTCTTGGAATCATTTATATAATTTAGTGAAGGGTTATTATATAAATGCTTGACTTGTTAAAGTTGTTTTACAAGTGAATTATATATAAGCAATGAATATTTATTTTGCGTTGATATTTATTTTATACTCGCAAATGACAAATATTTTATTCTTCTACAAACATGTAAATCCGTTCAATCGTGGAAAGGGGTTTCCATTACTTTTTAGGGTATCATTTTTTATTGCGATCTACGTTTAAACCACCATAGCTAAAGACAAAATGAATTTTTTCTTTTTGATCCTCATATTCACCATTGCAAATGTCTCTTATGAAGAGTATTCAAATAAGTCACACTTAGTCAAAAACGTTTTGAGTTTTTGTGACGTCTTCTTATAACAATGGTACATTAATCTTTTTGCTCCAAAGAAAATATTTGTAATTTTTGGTATGTCGTCATAATGCTTCTTATCGAGACTTACCTCAAAAGAGGCCAACTCAGTTGAGATGACTAGGTTAATCGATTTATTTAAAATTGTGAATAATCAAATACCGTAGTCACTTCATGAAAGGTTTATCCTTTTGAAGGTAAAACCATGAATAAAATGAAGAAAAGTCTTCATTATATTTCTAATCTATTGGTCTAAATAGATATTCATGAAAGTGAGTGGGAGCTCTAGGAAAGATGTTTTATTCTTGATTGTTAAGAATATGACGAGGTTCAAGAGTAGGTTGCACGATGTTGGCACAAGGCAAGGGAAAAAGGCAAGGCTATTTTGAATAGTAAAGTCAAAACCGAAACAAGGTGTCGAACCCAACTTTTGATGATTCTATTTTACAGTGTAACACACTATAAAAGAATTTGCCCCAAGTTTTCTAAAGAGTTAGAAATTGGGTGTACTATTTTCACCCATAATATCTATATGATCGACATTTATTTTGCTAAAATGCAAGTTTTGGGTATTAGATAGCCATTATAGTTTTCATCGATGTATTCAATGCATATAATAATGATTCGTGCGACGACTAGCCATGATTAAATGTCTACCTACAAGGGAAATATAACTATTGTAGTTTTATTTCTATAGAGACATATAAAAGTTATAATGTGATCAATCTAGTTTTGGATTTAGATGTATTCTTTAATAAAAGTTATTATGTACATGACCTCTAAATAAAGAATATAGTATCCACTTTAGTGTACGATACAAGTGTTTCACTTTTGTGAATGGAACAAGCGTTGTATCTTTTTATGCATATACTTGGTCAATGGTTATCCCATACAAAGCAAAGGTAATTATATTCTTGACATAAACTAGAAATTACTTGTCATATAGATTAAAAAAGGGCTCAAAATTGGTGACCATAATCTAATCTTAATTCTGGATTGTGTAGCACATTAAGAGGCTAGTATTGACTACTATCCCTAAACCATCTGATTTTGAATCTTATGGTGCGTGCGAATCTTTTATTCAAGGCAAGATGATTCGTGCCCTTTTTTATTGAAAAGAAAATCGAACTAGTGAGTTATTGGCCCTATTACATAATGATATGTGTGGTCTACTTAATGAGGTGCTATGAGAAATCTTTGAAAAATTCAAAGAGATTCAATGTGAAGTAGTTAACCAAGAGTATTAGATAGTGGACTTACGACCAAATCGTAACAAGAAATATCTAAGTATTGACTTTATTTTCACCAAAAGTATTGTGAAATAGTTTCACGAGTTAACTTCTCTAACACATTATGAGATAAGGCGTTGTTGAATAGAGAAACAGAACGTTATACGATATGGTTTTGTCTTTGTCAAGTCAAACTGAGCCATTTGACTAACTCTGGGATCTTAATATATTTGTCTGCTATTTCTTTTTCCACCATATCAAAACACATTTAAAACAGTCGGATTTTATTTCATATACGATATGGATAGGTAGTGTACCTAATTTATAAGTTATCGGACTGAAACAAGTGCTCATTAATCCTACATTAACCACGAGAAGAAAGCATTTGTGGCTCGTGATGCTGTCTTTCAATAAAAATACGATTATTTCTTGATAAGACAGAGTGGGAGAAAATGTTTCAAGAGCCACAAACTGAGCATATGGTCCGGAAAAAGTTTCATCATTGCTTGTTCAGTAGTTGTTTCTTTGGAACCTAAGAGGTCAGGTGGAATTTTATCACTCCTTAATAGTGATGAATTCTAATCTATGACTTATAAAAGACTGTTTTTAGTCCCAACTTCTTGCTATGGCTTAGAGTCATGCGATTCGTAATGGACTCCATGCATGATGGTCAGGTATATGACCTGGTAAATTTAACTTGAAGAAGTATATTCAATGTAAATTTGCATGGATGAACATTAAAATGTTTTCAAAGATAAATTGGTAGGCAAAGAGTTTTGCACCAACCTTAATTCTTCGATCCACTCGAATATACTTAGCGATTACAGCATTTCATAATAGTATGATGACAATTGGATCTCAAGAACCACCTCCTTGAATACAATTCTAGAAGAGGTAGAATATTTTATATCCACCCGTGGGTTCGTAGATCCTAATTATCCTAAGTTAATTTTGCAAGCTTAAGAGGATGTCTTAAAAGAGTTGAAATTAGTGTGTTAATCATGTTGTAAAATATTTCTCGATATCTCGAGGAATTATGTTGAATATATGCAGTTTAGTGGGAGTAATATGGTTTTCATCAGTCTTACATGTGGAGACATATTGATCATTTTAAATAATGGAAGATTTTGGAGAAGTAGAATACATCTTTTAGATATCTGGATTTATGAAGATAAATCTAAAAGGATATTAGCGTTGAGTCAAAATTCTTATATTGATAAGATATTTGACTAGTTCAAGGAAGTTGAACACATGATAATTGATTCCTTTTGCTTCCGCTGCGGGATCAATTACATACGCTGTGAAGTATACTCAATCCGACATTTCGCATACTTTGAGCATGACAAGTCGTTTGCAATCAATCCAAGTGAGACTCACTTGATAGCCATAAAGAACATCCTTAAGTACTTGAGAAGGACTAAAGATATGTTTCATATGTTTGGAGTTTACAGTGAGTTGTGTGTAAGGGGTTACACAGACTTCAATTTCCAAACTGATTAAAGTGATTTGAAATCACGAGTTGGCTGTGTTTTATAGAAGATTTATCTGTTGGAAGAGTTCCAAGCAGAAAAGACTATTTGAAACGTTCCAAGTAGGAGTGACATTTTCAAATATAAATGTCATGTATTCGCGGGAAGTGTTCCAGGCAGTTTATCTTTACGGATTTCACAACGGAAATGGAGTACATTGCATCATATGATGATGCATATGAAAGTAGCTTGGATTCGACAGTATTGGAGGGACTAGAAGTAGTTCCTATAGTTGTATATCCTATCCCATGATACCGGTAAAATAGTGGTAGCTACCTTTAGGCCAAGAGTTCTAAGTCTAGATTCAAACCTAGACACGTACTCAGAAAGCTTGATGTAATATGAGATTACGTAGACAAACAGAAATAGCAATCAGAAAGATGAGTAAGATGCAAGTATTGCTAATCCATTAGCCATACCTTTTGCAGGCTGAACATGATAGTCATGTCATTTCAATGGGATTGAAATATGTACCTGAATTGCTGGAGATTATGAGATATGAACTTATTGATAGCGTATCAATTTTTCAAAATATTAGATAATCGCATTCATTGTTAGAGTTTCATTAAAACTCATTTATTTAGTTTGACTAAATTTTAATACTTTGTTTATCCGAATTGGTTGTACGAAAGGTTGAACCCAATTCAAGTGAATATGATGAACTTAGTGTTTTGTCCCTAGTCATTCATTTGAGGTGACGTCTCGAAGTGACTAGATTGTAAGTCGATCGATGGTTGGTTCAGCACCATGGGGTCATGAAGATGACTGGTCGTTTACATAGACAGACTTTGGAGACACTCTGTCGGGCAGTGACCATAATAGAGTCCCTTATCAAAATTGTTGAAGCCTGGTCGTGGCGGGGATTTCTATTTTATTCCTATGACTCGATTCTTTAGACTGGCGACCATTTACCTGAGTCGGTGTAGTTTCCGATTTACTTTGGTTTTTGTCCTAGGTCGTGCCGTGAAAGGAGGTCAATGGACATCTTCTAGCTCATGGTGATCTGCTTCATACAGTGTAAGATGGGTCAACAGGAATTGTCCACCCACTTTGGGTATTAACATCTTCGGGCCACTCGAGGAGTAGTAACTGGAAATGTGTGGCCACGCTCGGAAGAGATCTCTGGTAGATTTTCCGGTCAGACAGTTACTCTCCCAGATCGAGAAAACCACTCTATTTAAAGATTTCAATCGCAAGTGCGACCTGTAAGACACCTTGCGATGAGTGGGAGGATGTGACGCAAAAGAGACAAGAGAATCGGTAGCAGACAACTTGTCGAGACAAGTGGGAGATATTGTTGGAGTAAGAGTCCTCCACAATAGTTTTGCTACATGCACAACTTGTATCGGACAAGTGGGAGATTGTTGGAGTAAGTGTTCTCCACAATAGTGCGTTTATATAATAAATCTCATTTGGAATATACGTGGCATGATTAGTATATTTTGATACTCCACGTCAGTTGATTAACGTAAATCGGTGACGCTCGGCTGACTAGAGTTTGACGTTATTGTCGTATGACGACAGTGATCAACTGATCCCTTTAGGTCACACCTATAATATGAGACCTAAATAGAATACTAATTATTGGTATACGATACAGTTTAATTAGGGCATTACATATATTTTATATGTATGTTTAGTTACGAGAGTTATTGATTGGAAATTGAGTTAGGAACTCATTCCACTTAAGTTTATTAGTCAATTATACGATAACTGACTGAATAAATTTTACGTCTTATTTTAATACGATTAAATAAGATTTAATTTAGTGATTAATCGTTAATTCATTAAATTAGTTGAGGTAATGCATATATTTTGAGTTAGAGGTAATTAGTTAATTATATTTAAAAGGAGTTGTAAAATAAATTAACTGGGCATTGTGGGATCCATTATATATTGATATAATGGTAAAATGTCACTTAAAAGTGAAGTACATATTGTGTATTAATTTGTGTCATATAATTGTTATATAATCAAATTAATACTTAATTATACAAGATAATTAAACTTATGATTATAAGTATTTGTGGGACAAAGATCAAAAATCAAAATGGATCACATTACACATGTGGAGGCCGGATTTTTGCTAGTAGAGATCAATGACGATTGTTCTCTACTAATTTCACACTCCATCATATGATTATGACATGTATGACACATGATCATTATCATTATACAATCCCATACACTACCATTATGCATGTGAATAAAATAAGAAGAAAATCACCCATTTTGGGGCTTGTGTGTGCCGGCCATAGTGCCATAAAATGGGCATTTGTTGTTCATTTTCAAATACTTCATTCTTATGCTTATTTTCTTCTTCTCTCTAAAACCTCCAACATCTCTCTAAAATTCACATGCAAACTAATATTCATATCATATTACTAGTGTAGTAATACAATAATATTAGTAGTATTATGTCTTACTTATTATCTAGTTAATAATAAGTTAAGATTATTTGGGTTGATTCTTGGGTGCAACAAGAAGGAGACCATCTACTTTGAAGGTTGTTTTATGGAGGATCATGCATTAATTACATGCTCAAAAACAATAAGAAGGAGTTCTTATTGTGCCCATATTGAACTGAAAATTCTCAATGTAAGGATATTTTCGTCTTATCTTTTCTTTTATGCTTTTATATTTGCATGCATGATAACTAGATCCTAAATCATTAAGTTAATGTAATTTAATGAACTAATTAGAGGAGTCTAATTAGAGGTCTAGGACTTTCAAATATCGCCTCCAGGAAAGACAAATACATGTAAATTAGGGTCCCAATACTCAAGACAAGCATCTAGGAAGGGTCTTACTTCTTTCACCAGCTTTAAACTCAAGATCGTCCCTAGGTTGTAGGCACCAATGTCATGTTTCTCAACATGGATGAACTCATTTGCTCATTCTTAGAGACGGTTTTCAAAGGCATCCGTTATATTGCAAGTTTGTTTTTTACATTTGAGAATTTTTATATGAGAGACGGATTGTTGGATGAATTGTATGAATAAACTCTTCAACCGAGCTCGCTATATAAACTATTCCTCTTTTACTAATTTTAATCAAGGTCTGATCAGCCAAAGAAATGACGCAGCAACAGCTGCGCCTTTTCGAATAGTCGCAGCTCTTGTTGCGCCTCTTCCTCAGGCCCTTTCTCAGAATTTCCAGCTCTTGCGCCTTCCTAATTCATGTTCGTTTATGATTTCTTATTCCTGTAGGATATGGGTTCGGAAAATATGTCGAGATACCAAGGTCTTGGATTTCTTAATCCTAGTCGGGTTCGGTTTTCTAGACGATAATAAACATTTTCGCCAGTCACGCACACTCACTCATTCACTTTCTTTTCTTTTTTTTCGGAAAATCATCTCATTTCCATTTTTTCTAAACTTATATATTTCTTTTCTTTTATTTCTTTAGGGGGTAACCCTCCCCATTGTCGTTCATAACCCTCCCCACTGTCGGTCATATTTTTACATTTTTATACATTTTTTCGCATGTCGTCATATTCTGGCATTCATTTCGCGCTATTTTAGGCTACCGATATGTCACATGTAAAATGTTTGAGTAGATTACTTGCTACATGTAATTTATGTGAGTTCTATTCCGGCATCATGACGGCAGAAACCGTCAGCTACCAAACTTGTCTTTAAACTAACCCGCAGGAACAAAAGATATCTTACAGCAAAGGAACTCAGGCCGTCGTGACACAAAAAAAAGGAATATACGCAAGACTGGGGCCTCTCGCCCTAAAATCTAAGCCGAAACTGGGAGCTTTCGCCCTAAAGCCAAATCTGAAACTGGGGGCTCTCGCCCGAAAACAAATCCAAATGTACAACAAATCCCAAAACAAAGTTCAAATATCCAAGGTCTACAAACAAAACTAGACGGGTTCCTACCTGTCGGTCTTGGCCACCTGCAAGTGCCTCAACGGTTGTCTCTGCCTGAGACTCTACCAGCTCACTCTCCAAGTCTCTCTGCAAAAGAAATGCCTCATTTCAGTCAACCATTTCATTTCAAACACAAAAATGTAGCAATAAATGAAAAGGAAACGATAAGTTCCTACCTGTCGGTCCTGGCCACCTGCAAGTGCCTCAACGGTTGTATCCCGCAACCGGCTGGCCACCCTCCACAGTGCGACGTGCCAAGACGGGGCCACCTACAGTCAAATAAAAATCAAGGTTAAAACAAATGCATTCCTATACAACAAAGACGGTCGTGGATTGGAAGCTCACCTTCCTCACGAGGTGCTCCCACTCCTCTAGGCCAGCATCGGTCACCGCCGCGCTGAACTAACGAAGCTCTGAAATCGTCGTGGAGCCAGCCGCATCTGTGTACTCAAGCACCTCGGGGTAAGCTGTGGGCTCGACGCTCACCACCTTGATCTCCTGCAAAGATCAAATGGTTCATCAACCATCAAATTATCATTTGTCAAAATTCAATACAACAAGAAGCAAACAATGCTTACCACGATCGGCCAGTACGCCAATCTTTGACGAACGAACCCTGGGTAATCCTCGCCAGGAAGAAGGAGGGCATCTCCACTCACGCCACCCAGGTCAGCCTCTCTATTAGCGTTAGAAGGCTCCCTAAACATCGACCCTGGAGGATCGATGGGGACCGTGAAATCATCACGAGAGCACTGGCGAGTCAAACGCTCGCCCAAGTACCACACAGGTCCCATGGGCGTCCTCAGCAGCAATCGACTCGAGCTCCTAGTACGTAGGATCTCAGCTACGAAAGCAGGTGCGTCCAGGTAGTCAACCCAAGGCCTCAGAACCCACTAAGACAAAGAAAGGAATGGGTCATTCTTATGATCCAGTTCCAGACGATGATAAGACAAATGATCATTCCTTGTGATCTTTCTCCAAAACAAAAGACATAAAAGAAAGCAGTCGGAGGTACTTACGTGCTCCAGCTGCAGGGAATTCACGCCCTCCTACAGACATCATAAGAAGAACGATGACTTTTCTTACGGCACACTACCCAGTCCCTCACAACTCGGTACGCCCTCGGCTCAGGCTCCGTCCTCTTGGGCGCGAAGCCCGGAAAGTAGGAGTACACCCACGCCTGGAAAAAAAGGTAATAACAGTATCAATATCAAATATTGATCTTTCAATGCAAAACAAAATTGTTGATCTTTCAATAAGGTTCAAAGGAAGGTTCATATCTCCGCAAGAGTCCATGACCGACTGTAGCAGAAGAAGTCCCCTTCTCCGTCAGCTCCGGCCTGACCATGGCCCTCATATAACGAGTAAGGACCGCAAAGTCAGGAGTACCCCAGTCCCAACGACCTAGGCTATCCAAATCAGAAAGGAAAGGAAGAAGCTTCGTTGATAGCCTCTCCCCCTTGTCTCCGAAGTAAATCGAAGACAAGAACCACCACAACCAAAGCCGAGCCCTCTGCGCAGCGGTACAAGGAGGAGGAGCCACCATCTCTCCACCTATCCTCACTCTTGTCGGAGTCCTACCCGCAAAGTAGTCTCTAACGTAAGAGCTTGGCACCAACCCAGGTAGAGCAGCCGCTCCTGCCAGCAGGTTCCAACCTATCAGCTGTCTCGCCTCCTCCGAGTTAACCCTCATGGCCACCGACGGCCACTCCAAACTCTCCTCTTCACACGGAAAACCAGAAATCATGCCATAATCCTCCAAGGTGACTCCAACGTCCCCAAAAGGCATATGGAAGGTCGAAGTCGTATCCCGGTAATGATCTAAGAAGGCCCAAATCAGGCAAAGGTTAGCCCGAATCTTCATCGCCCTGATCAATCTCCAGGCTCGGACCAACTCTCCAAAGGCTCCTCCCCCAATGAGGGTCTTCTCATCCTCGGTCAACTTCTCGTACACCTCCATCATGGTCGTGTAACCAGAAAAGGACCTCATGTTACCGGCTTCCTGCAATTTAAATCAAGAAAGTCGTTTAGCATTTTATAGTTCAAAAGAAGTGGCAATCGGATATGGAAAATGACAAAGCGAACACAAAGGCTTACCATACTCCGTGTCGTCCTGTAAGACAGGTGGCTCTCCGCTGCCCAAATAAGATGTCTACCATCCCATTTCTCAGCCCACTCAGGTACACCCACTAGATGGTGTCCACCTCGACTTGTGGTAATCCTCCTTGGAACCTCGTCCTCAGCCATCCCGGTCTCATGCGCCACCTCGGCTGATATATCTTCTCCCACACGGGAAGAAGAAGGCTAAAGATCTATATCAAAGGGAACTCTCCCTGACGTAGAAGAAATGTCACCTGCACAATCCTCAACAATTTCAACATATCAACGTTTCAAACGTGTCAAACAATGCAAGAAAATCCTCAGCAGTTTCAAACAATGGCAGGCACATTTTAAAAGCGTTTCAAGTCATTTACAAGAATTTTTCTGGTAATCTTTGACCGTTCTTTCAAAAACCAAACTACACATGTAGGATAGGGGTCAACTCAAGTCTAAATTCAAAGCCTAATTTTGGGTTTGAGTCGAACGTTCGACAACATTTCGCTATAATAGAGGTTATACCCTAGAAAAGCGTCCTGCAGAGACCGTCGCAAACTAAAAATCTAATGCTACAACAAGTTCACCCACTACACAAGGATTCCAGAACACCAAGTTTCATCCAAAATAATCTACCCTAAATGGGTTTTCGAAGCGGTTTTCGATTCATTGAGTATCCGTCTCATTTGTTCAAAACTCGACGAAAACAAAAAAACAAATACATGGCTACGTTCCTAACTAGGCCAATTGTTCATTTCTAATGTCAATTTCTATCATACAAATCAAAGGAAGCAAGAACCCCTCAATTTTCGAGTTCTTTGGGGAAGGGAACCCCAATTTCAAAATCAAAATCAATCAAATATAAACGATTAAAGCGAGATTGGAATGCATACCTCGGTTTGTCATGGCTTATGGAGTAATTTGATCAAGATTTTGAAAGTCCTATACCTCAAATTAGACACTTCTAATTAGTTCATTAAATTACATTAACTTAATGATTTAGGATCTAGTTATCATGCATGCAAATATAAAAGCACAATAGAAAAGATAAGACGAAAACATCCTTACATTGGGTATTTTCGGTTCAATATGGGCACAATAAGAACTCCTTCTTATTGTTCTTGAGCATGAAATTAATGGATGATCCTCCATAAAACAAACTCCAAAGTAGAAGGTCTCCTTCTTGTTGCACCCAAGATTAAACCCAAATAATCTTACCTTATTATTAACTAGATAATAAGTAAGACATAATACTACTAATATTAGTATATTACTATACTAGTAATATGTAGATAATATTAGAGTGTATATAGAGAGTTTAGTGAGAAGTTGAGTAGTGATAGAAGTAGGAAAAATAAGCAAGTGAAGAAGCAAGCAAAATTGAACAACTTTTGGTCAATATAAAGGCCATATGGCCGGATGACATGAGCTCCAAGAGGACTCAATTTTGCTTATTTTATTCTTTTGTAAGAAGGTAGAGTATGGGTTAAGTAGTAATGATTAAAGCTAGGATGATATATCACTATCAACATAGTGAATTGTGTTTTAAGAAAAAAATAACACACATGTATCTTCCATGTGCACAAAACTGGACCATTGTGACTTATAATGGTCCATTTTGATTTTTTGATATTTGTCCCACAAATACTTATTAATCATATGTTTAATTATCTTGTATAATTAAGTGTTAATTTGATCATACAACAATTATATGACACAAGTTAATAAACAATATGTACTTAACTTTTAAGTGATATTTTATCATTATATCAATATATAATGGGTCCCATAAGGCCCAGTTAATTTATTTTACAACTCTTTGTAAATATAATTAACTAATTACTCCTACCTCAAAATATATACATAACCTCAACTAATTTAATGAATTAACAATTAATCACTAAATTAAATCTTATTTAATCTTATTAAAATAAGACGTAAAATTTATTCAGTCAGTTATCGTATAAATGAATTTCCAATAAATAACTCTCGTAACTAAACGTACATATCAAATATATGTAATGCCCTAATTAAACTGTATCGTATACAAATAATTAGTATTCTATTTGGGTCTCATCCTATAGGTGTGACCTAAAGGGATCAGTTGATCACCGCCGTCATACGACAATAACGTCAAACTCTAGTCAGCCGAGCGTTACCGATTTACATTAATCAACTGACGTCGAGTATCAAAATATACTAATCATGCCACGTATATTCCAAATGAGATTTATTATATAAATGCACTATTGTGGAGGACACTTACTTCAACAGATTTCAACAAGTTTGGTTAAGTTTTGAAGGTTGTGTTCGAGTTTTATGATTTTCGGATGAATGAAATACATCCGTCTGATCGCATCCTTTATCAGACACAGAAAAGCTCGGGAAGTAACGCAGCAATAGTTGCGCCTCTTCCAAAGGTCGCGGCTCTTGCTGCACCCTTTTCCCAGCAATGTTTCGCCTAAATTTGAAAAGTTGGTTACAAGTTCGTTACTTGTGGGCCCAAGTCTTATGCACCTCTTCTCCAACTTCTTTTTTTCATGCTTTGGTTCTGTTTCAAGATCCGTGCCTCGGAAGGTTTCAAAACCGTCACATCAACTCAATAGAGACCCGTTTTTTCCGGATATACAATCTGTTAGGTCCATCTTTTAACATCAAGATATTTGTTCGCCACAACCGAGCAGATTCTCGGAATGATTCAATCCTAACGAAATGTTCCCTATATAAAGTTTTAACACGTATTTCCCCAACGAGAATTTGCTTGAAGACAGAGAAAGGCAGATTCTCACATCCAGCGGCTGGCGAGACTCATTACGCACCTTATCCCAGCGGCTGGCGAGCCTCATTACGCACCTTATTCACGACGGCTGGCGAGCCTCACATCGCAGCCTCAAGTCCAAGTAAGAAGATGATCACGTATGACTCCATCTTATGGCTGGCAAGCCTTCATACATAGTCTAATGGACTTTAAACGACCCTCCCCGACAGTCGACAGACTTTAAAATGTTCAGGACGATAGGTCTTTGGTTCAGACCCCTTGAACCGCCTCGCGTTGGCATAATCGTTAGGTTGTAATCTTCGATTTACCTGATGGCTATACTTTTACTTTTGCCTTGTCCAAGCCTCTGTCAAAGTGGGGGCTCTGTAGATACCTCGAATCTACAGCTTGCGCCAACCACCCAGTGATGGTTGGGCCGTATGTTTAGTATGCGAAACGATTTATGACAATTCGTAAGTTTATCGTCAAGTAACAGCTCAAACACTTGTGTCTATCCCTCGCTCGTCATCTACGTGCCGATATGGTCGTTTTAACAATCATTAGAGTCATTTTTTAGTCCGAGTCAAAAATTGCTTCATTTTCTATAAACCGTCTTTTAAAACCGTGTCTGAATGCTCGAAAATATTCCGGATATTTTAATGTTTCAAAACTTATCTTTTCTCGGTAAAATATATTCATATTTTATTTAGAAGACAATTCGAAATCTACCGCAATTTCCATAAAGAAACGCGTAAATCTTTCTTTCAAAGTAGGAAACTGCTCGGGAAATGACGCAGCAGGAGCTGCGCCTCTTCCCTAGCTCTGTTTGCCTGTTTCCAGGATATTTTCTAGATTTCTTTCCGTGTTCGAGTTATTCCAAAACTCTTCGGATTTCTCCCTATATAAGGAGAGGTTCAGGCACACTTTCAAGGCACGCGAATGTTCCGCTCCTTCTTTTCTCTCTGTTTGCATTCTAGACCTTGCTCTAAGCATTTTGACAAATTACGTGCTTGATCAATCAACCACGTAAGCTCAGATCCTTCTGGGTACCTGTCACGTTATTGCATTGACCTACCAATTTTGACCAACTCAACAATAATCAATCTTAACTAATCAATCGTTCCTCTCGCGATGGCACTTTCTTTACATTCGAGTCGAGTTGTCGCTAAAACGTTAACTTTAGTTCATATCTCGTTTCGTCAACATGTAAGTCTGAGGGTGTTTAATATCATCTTTTCTTTTGCATTTTATTGTATTTCATCTAATGTAAGATTTATGTCGGAAGTATGTCAAATCTTTTTTCAAAGCCTTTTGATAAGGTTAAAGTCGCGTCACCTTAATCAAAGTAAACCTAATTAACTACTAACTAATAGTCAGCGGTAAGTAAGGTATCGAATCCACAGGGAGGCAGTAGTATTCTAATCTGTTAAACTAAGTTTGTCTCTAAAGTAACAATTTCGGGGTTTGAATTGTGGTTTCTAAACTAATAGTAAACAATAACAATAACTAATAGCAAACAATAACAACTAATAGTAATAACAACTAATAATAAGCAATAACAACTAATAATAAAAGGTTGAAAACAATAAGATTAAAAGTCTAGGGTCTCAGGTTCACTAGGATTATTGTTCAGGGGTAAGGATGTAGTCAACTATCATGCAGTAAAGTTATCTAAGGTCACAAGATCAGTCGATTCAGTTATGCCCTTTAGATCTACAATTTAACATGCGATCGCTATCATTAAATGAGTTCTATTCAATTATCGTAGCCTATCTTAGTCTTAACCCGGTCGGTGTCCATCCTAATTCGCGAGACTAGTTAATTAATCCTGGCCAGTAATCAAACAACTAGAATTAAAACGATAATCAAACGATAACCATGCAATTGCAATTCAATTAATTAATCTATCCCTTCTAACAATCCTAGATCCCCTTTCAACCCTAGAAATCAATTTAGCTACTCATAACAATATTAATAACAACAATATTAAAGAAAGTAAACATGATTAACAACAATGAAAGGATGAACAAATAATAATTAAAGAACAAGAAGGTAATTAACTGAATAACAAAGAAGATTAAAGAATACCGATTACAATCTTGAACTAAAGACAATAGTCTTGATGAATAAAATCCAGAGGCAAAGCAAGCTAAATTAGGGTTTCAAATATTAAAGCATTCAAGCATAAAAAGCATGAAAAAGCATACCTAATTATGAAAGACGAGCTTTCCTTTTTTAATACAAAAATCTAATTAATTAGGTTAAAGTTTAGGAAAATATGAAAAAGCCGTCGAAAAACTAGGTTGCTCGTTCGAGCAAGGGTATGTTGCTAGATCGAGCAACCTTCAGCCCGACTCGATCGAGCAAGGCACTATGCTCGGTCGAGCATCCCTTCTTTTCGCTCGTTTCTTCGATTTTCTTCATTTCTTCTCTTTCGTTTTCGATTCCCATGCCTAACCTTCCACGATCCGACTCCGCCATGCTTCATATCTACTCAAAAAGGTCCAAATGCATCCAATTTGTATTAAAACATAATAGAAGCGGCATAATCGATATTCTAGCTAAAACATCATAGAAATAAGAAAGAAAATACGGTAAATCGAGTTATATGTGTCTAAGGGTACCGTAAAATATGTATATAAATAATGATCATCAAACTCCCCCAAACAAATCCTTTGCTTGTCCCTAAGCAAAGCACTCAACACTATACAAGGACAAACATACAAATGGTGAATGAAAAACTCAAAGCTAATGTAAATGCACATACAAATCCCAAGCTATCCATATCTATAACAAAGTAATGACCAAGTTGTACCAATAAAACAAATTCAAAGGCACGGGAAAGAAGAAAACGCAGCTCATATTCCAAGATTTTACATGATATACTTCCCTAAACTAAACCTTTGCTTGTCCTCAAGCAAAATAAATGCAGCTATATGGAACAAAATAAACCTAGGGGAATGGAGCAAGTCTCAGAGCTAGCTACAAGTTAATATTAAACAGTTCAATGCACTCATTCAATCGCTACAAAGCTTAATACGAAAGTGAACGAATTTATACAATCTTGGAAATAAATTAGACTTTCGACCTTGCAAGACTCAACCAAATTCGGACTCTCACGGGTCACTCTTCTCTCAACAAGCAAATGGTAAGTAAATATGTATAAGAAAGAGAGAAGAAAATATAGTCACTCACCTAGACTACGCCCGACACAACATGCATTGCTAACTAACATGAAAGATGATTCAAGCACCGTACACACGCATAACCACCGTTCAAGGACAATCACGTGCCGAACATTTGCAAAGATATGGATATGTGAGGCTAATTGGTAAGAAGGGGCAAAACAATTAATGGAAATGTGAGGGTAAATAGCCAAGCTAGTTCCTAACAAGACCGCAATAGAACTCGTTCCATCTTCCAACAATCAAAAATTAAGCTCGATGCCTTAACAAATCTAGGCATATACAACACAAATCAGATAAAACACCTCGACAAAATAATGATACGCATAGGAGGTGTAAACAACAAAACTTCAGCCAATTATTTTTTCTCATTATTTTTTCATTTTTTCTTTCTTTTCTTTTCTTTTTCTTGGCTGATCGAGGAATAACCACTCGATCGAGTAGAATGAGTCACTCGATCGAGGCAAATAAACACAAAATCTGCTCGATCGAGCTGAAAACTACTCGATCGAGGCACTAACAACACTTCTCTTCTTTTTCTCACAAAAAACCCACTCCAATCAATGAAACGAGCCAAAAACTGACACAACGGTAGAAAATACCTCGACTACTAAACTAGCTCGGCAAAGGTAGGCTTAGTTTAGAATGTAGTTAAGGGCAACAGGCAGATATGGCTTTATGTGGAGTTAATGGGGTAAAATGAGGAAAAACGAGATGCAAATATTCTCAAAGTGTGTAATACCGACCACAAACCCAATGCGTGCAGGCAATAAGAAATCAAAATTCATATACAAGCAAATGACACGAGATGTGGGGAGTAACTACTATCATTCCTAGATGAACTGGTCATGGATGTCACCAGTTATAGGCTCTAAAATCTCAGAATATATAAGTAGTTTGCCAAAATGTTGAGTCAAGTCTAATAATCAGATTTAAATTCCAAGAAAAAATTCAATAGTTCACTACATCGATTTTACTAAGTAAGTCGAGAAAGGTGCAAGGAATAGCATAGAATAGACTTGCAGTGCGATTTCATCATGAACAAGACTCCAATCCGACTCAACTATATGCAAAAATAAACGTGATATTTTTGGTTTTTTCAAATTTTTCTAATTAACATGAATTGTAAACGTGTGCAATACAAATGCAAATGCAGACGCAAAAGGATGTAAGACACTTCCCCGAACCAAAATAGACAATGTCCTCATTGGCTAAAGCACAAAAGCATATAAGGGAAAGGGAAAAAAGCAACCTAATACATGTTCCTAAGGAATGAAATATAAAAAGAATGGAAAAAACAAAAGGAACAGAAAAACTCACCAAACAAAGGCTTCCCCAAACCAGCATCAAACTGGGGGTCGATCGAGTAGAAGTGCTACTCGATCGAGTACTTTTTCAGTCCGGATTGCTCGATCGAGTAGTTCGTCTTTACTCGATCGAGTAATCTCTTGGCAGCACAACCTTCAACTTTGAGCAATTGTTTTCCGCTTCTTTCTCCTGCAAAAACGATGCCAACCGATACCCAGAACTGTTGGAGCCAGTGTCCTCCACAGTTAGTGCAATAACATAAACAAATCTCTGTAGGTTCACAGGGTATACTTTGTATAATAATCAGTTGATTAACGTTTATCAATAACGGTTGGCTTGCTAGATAAGTTTGACGTTATTGTCATACAGATGGCGGTGATCAACTGGTCCCTAAAAGTCACACCTAAAGGATGTGTTTGAGAGATGTGATTATTTGAAAAAATAATCATATTGATGCCCTATTATATGACTAAAAGGTTAGTCAGTGTATTTGACTAAAAGGTTAGTCAATGTGATGATGAGACGATTATTTAATAATGATTAAATAAAGTTAGCTGAGACGAATTAACTGTAATTCGTAAATTGAATATAAAATGTTATATTTAATTGTTTTATATAATGTAAGCTAATTAAACATAAACCGTTATAATTAATTGGCAAATTATAAATATACAGATATTTATAATTAATTATGTATTATAATGTCGGTCCATGTAAAACGACGATTATAATATATTACATTATATTGGAAGCTAAAATGACCAAAAACGAAAGTATCCAGATACACTCGGTTTTTAGTCAATGGGTAGTTATTTTGAGGAGACAAAATCTCCTCATATAAAACCCTTATGAGCCGTGAGAAGCAAAAAAAAAGAAAAAGAAAATTCTAACCTAATTCTCACTTGAGCCTTCATCTATCAGATTCACACAACACAAGAAAGAAAGTTAACAGTAACTTTTCACAAAAACACAAAACCTCCTTCTCATTTGTGAGATCGTGTAAGAGGTTCTCTTTCTAGAAAAAGAAAAGGGTATTTCTCGGAGCATCTTGGGTGCAACGATTAGGAGGATATCTACCTTGATATCTCTGTTCTTTACGCCTATTGCTAGGACCAGAGGTTGATTTCTATATCTTTTTCTTTGTTTTGTTTTATGACTCGATAATCAAATTATTACTTTTCGTTATAATCCTATAATAATTGTATTGTGGTAATACCGATTTCCCACAAGTGGTATCAGAGCATAGGCCACGAAATTGTTTTAATTTTGATTTCATAAAATGAAACTGGTTTTTCCTGCTGTGTGTTTGTCTCGATCGAGGACTTGAGTGTCTCGATCGAGAGGTTTTTGAGAGTTTTTGTCTCGATCGAGCAGTTTTGTTTTTCTCAAATTGTAGGTCGATCGAGAAGCTTGATTCACTCGATCGAGGACTTTAGTGTCTTGATCGAGTGATGTTTTTACTCGATCGAGGTCCCTATTTGTCGACTAGGAAGAATTAGTTGATCGAGTAAACAGTATACTCGATCGAGACGTTTTCTTTACGATCGAGAGACTTAATTGTTTAATTTCTTCTCGATCGAGCTTCTTACAGAATCGTATTTCCTTTCGTATTCATTTTCATTTAGATTTGTTTTGTTATTTTAATCTGTTAAAATAACATACAATAGATTTGTAGATGTTTTAATTTAATAAAGATTAGATTAAAATGAAAATGGAAATGATGTTGAATGAGTTTATCATTTGAAAGGATATTAATTTTTCCCTTTTATGTCGATAAGGACCATTTTTGCCGAAAAATTTCTGCTAAATAAAAAAAAATTACTGGTTTTTTCCTTTGCTATATACAAAGTTTTTTTGGGCCATTAATTGTACATCATTCGGATTGTGTATAATTAAAGTGAAACGGTTCACATATGCTAAATATCTTACATTTTAAAGCAGTTTGAAATGTTTAGGATAGTTCATTTTATCAGTAAAATGAATCGAGATTGTAATTAATGTGGGTAATTACAGAATTACCACATAATTATAATCTATGTTAAAAGGGTGGTTTGGATAATAAAACATCGTTATAAGTATTATGTCTTGCATGTTTTATTTTACTTGGTGCTTTTATAAGATGTTTTGGATTGTTTGAATGAATTTTAACGTATTTTTACTATCAGTTGTAACTTAGTGTGGCCTTAGTAGATTGTGTTACCGTAATGATGGTAACATAGTCTTGGATGTATTTTGAGATCTCGAATCTCCATTATTTTTAGTTTTGGGTTTTGAAATTAGTATGTAATAAATAGGATCACAATGTAATTTTATTTGTTGTAATTTCAAAGAAGACTAAAGATGGAGATTGAAGCTCACTCCCGCTACATGGACCAAAAAGGGTGATCAAGTCAAGCTTCGAGGGTCCAATCAGTTGGATTCCAAGTTGTATTTTATTCTTTTTGGTAGGATAGGCCATACTAGGACATGTTTTTTCCTTTTACGTTTTTCATTCTCGTTTACTTTCCATCACATGATAGATAATTGCATCATATTCCGCCTAAACCAAACCACCTAAACTAATAAAATGCATGAAAATGATTCATATAGTTGGAATATTTTGATCATGGACATACATATGTCACTCGCTTTTAGGGCCATCACCTTAGTTAAATCATTCTCGAGTTGCTAGACATTCGTTCACTTAAAATGAATTAAAGTTAAGATGATGGGACCTTCCCCTATAAATAAAATTGAGACTAGTCTTTATAGGGAAAGCTACTATGAGCCCCTTCTTCGTCGGAAGTCATAATATGACCCCTTCTACGTTGGGTAAGTAGTAGTGTGACCTATTTTATCTCAACTTATAGTACGAGTAATATCTCGTGATTATGATGACAAGATAGAATTTACAGAAATTTATCGACCCTGAATTCAAAAGTAGAATTAGCCAGCGGTTGGCTTATCAATTTACAGAAATTGAGTCTTGGGATCATTTATATAATTCTTGAGGGAGGTCAATTGTATAAATGCACGAGTCATCGCATTAAACAGTTTTTCATTAGACTCAAAATTAAAACGATGAAACTTTTCATATTTATTTTCTTTTCACAGTTTTTGAATTCGTTATATACAGATATAACTGCTAAATAAATAAAAGGCTGGCCATACTGATGACCCAATGCCAAGTGCCACGCTCAGACGTGAGTCCTGGCTTAAGATGTTCATGGACACTATCAATCAGTCGACGCGACTGAAAAATAACGGGTCAAACTTTGCGGACAGGGAGGCGGCATTACGGAATGCTGCCATTGCTGACGGTAAGCTCAAGTACTTGACTGAGCCACTACCGCCAAACCCAGCCCCAATGCACGAGCAAATGAATCACTTGCTTATAGTGATTTCGTAATGGAGGCGGGTGCGATAAAGAACGTACTCATCTTTTAATGGAATCAAATTTGCAAAGGCGATTCATTGCCCAAGGTGCAAACAAGATTTTCACCACGCTCTCTAACGAGTTCTCGAAAGCACCGAGGATCGTTAGCTATGAGCATACATGTCGCTTCTTTGAAGCGAAACTCTAGAAGGGCCAAGCAGTTAGCCCACACATTCTTGACATGATTGAGAATGTCGAGAAACTGGAGGCACTTGGTTGCAAAATCGATGAGAAGATCGCCATAGACCGCGTTCTTCATTCACTTCATGATGGTTTTGCCCTTTTCAGGGCAAATTACTATATGAATGATATGAAGAGAGTCTTCATCAGCCTCCAATCAACTCACTCCTCGTCAGACAGAGAGTGATCTGACATTGAGTGGGGTCTGAAACAGACGATTCTCATGATATTCCAACAAGGGCAAAGGGCGGGCAAGGCTCAGGCCAACCTAACTGTAGGGAAGCCAAAATTCAAAAGGCCAGGGCAAGGCAAGAGTGGGCCTGGTGAGACTAGCGGTAGCTCACAAGGCAAGACAAAGAGCGATGAAGGTAACGTGGAGTGCCACCATTTCCACAAGCTTGGGCATTGGAGGAGGAACTGCCCCGTGTACCGTGAGGACATAAAAGCATGCCGCGTCTCTCCTGTTGGTATGTCTTCTTCTTTTATTCATATGATTGAGATTAACCATGCAAGTTTCGGAACTTGGGTATTAGATATTGGTTGTGGTTCTCATCTGTGTAATCATTTGCAGGGCCTAAGAAACATCACAACTCTCGCAAGGGGTGATGTGGACCTGCGAGTGGGGAATGGAGCAAGAGTAGTTGTCGTTTCAGTGGGAACATATGTAATCCAACTCCCGAGTGGATTTGAGTTATTTCTGAATAACTGTTACTATGTACCCAGTTTATCTAAAAACATTATTTCTGTTTCCGTACTTGATAAGGACGGTTTTTCGTTTGTAATAAAGGATAATAGTTGTATTTTCTCTTTAAACGAAATGATTTATGGTAAAGCAGTTTCCATGAATGGGATTTATGTTTTAGATCAAACCACAGATAATCATGGCATGTGAGTAGTAAGAAAGCAAGGTTGTGAGCAAAGATTCACCCTATTTATGGCATTGCCCGTATGGACACATAATGAAAAAACGCGTGAAGAAGCTCATTGACATGGGACTATATCCCCATTTGACTATGAATCTTTTGGCACGTGTGAATCATGTCTCATAGGCAAAATGACTCGAATTTCCTTCAAAGGTGTTGGAATGCGCGCTGCTGACCTATTAAGACTCATACATACTGATGTGTGTGGACCTATGTCAATCAACGCTAGACATGGCTATAGATATTTTATCACTTTCATGGACGATTTTAGTAGATATGGATATGTCTACTTAATGAAGCATAAAAGTGAGTCCTTTGAAAAATTTCAAGGAATTCCAGAATAAGGTTGAAAACCAACTGGATCGAAAGATTAAAGCACTACGTTCAGATCGTGGTGGCGAATATCTTTCGAATGAGTTTGATCAACACCTCAAAGACTGTGGTGTAGTACTACAGTTAACTCCACCTGGAACACCACAATTGAATGGTGTGTCCGAATGGAGAAATCGAACATTACTTGATATGGTTCGATCCATGATGAGTCACACGGTTGTACCTGATTCATTGTGGGGTTATGCTCTTTTGTCAGCTGCTGTAATACTTAACCGAAGTCCGTCTAAAGCTGTAGACAAGACTCCATATGAATTATGGAAGGGAACGGTCCCTAACTTGTCCTTTATTCGGGTTTGGGGCTGCGAGGCTTATGTCAAGTGGAGACCTGACGATAAGCTCGGCCCACGATCGGTCAAGACCTACTTTATTGGTTATCCAAAAGGGATGTTTGGTCATTACTTTTACTCGCCTACCGAACATCGAGTTTTTGTTGCGGCTAGTGCGACGTTCTTAGAGAAAGAATTTCTAGAGAATAGGACAAGTAATGGAACCTTCGATCTGTCGGAGATTCAAGAACCAACAACCGAGCAACCAATGGAGGAAACTGTTCCTTCATCATCGGCTGCGGTTAATATTCCTTTGAACCTAGGAGGTCGGGTAGAGTCTCCATTCCTCCAGACAGATACATTGGTATGGGCGGAGGAGAAGGAGAGGTGATGACGTTTACTCCTAGAGAGTAACACGACCCGCTACCTATAAAGGTGCCATGACCTGTTCCGGACTCTAAGCTATGGCTTGCCCGACCATGCAATCCGAGATGGAATCTATGTATGAGAATGAGTATGAGATCTGGGTTGACGTATAATGATAGGTTCCGGCCTCTTCAGTTGCCCAAAATGGGCTTTTCAAAAATAAAGCGTCTGTAGAAGGACAACCAGATACATACAGGCACTGACTAAGTGGCAAAGGGTTTCACTCATGTGCAAGGATTGCACTATGATGAAAGTTTTGCACCCGTAGTTTTGCTGCGTTCCATTCGGATAATCTTAGCAACTGCCGCTTTTCATGACTATGAAATTTGGCAAATGGATGTGAAAACCGCCTTCTTAAACGGTTATTTGGAGGAGGAGTTGTACATGGTACAACCCGA
Source organism: Heliosperma pusillum (assembly GCA_022085475.1). Lineage (NCBI taxonomy): Eukaryota > Viridiplantae > Streptophyta > Magnoliopsida > Caryophyllales > Caryophyllaceae > Heliosperma > Heliosperma pusillum. Next base: position 847 of record JAIUZE010003095.1, on the reverse strand, counting down.
AGGTTTCATTGATGCTAAAAATCCTAAGAAGGTATGCAAGCTTAAGCGTTCCATCTATGGACTTAAGCAGGCTTCTCGGAGTTTGAATCATCGTTTCGACCAGGTGATAAAAGAGAATGGATTTACTCGATCGGTCGAGGAACCATGCTTATATATCAAGTCGAGTGGGAGCAAGATTGTCTTCCTTAATATTGCCTAGTCGATGACATTACTCTTGATTGGGAATGGACCTACCTATCTTAACTTCGGGTAAAAAGTTTGGTTAAAGAACCATTTCCAGATGAAAGATCTGGGCATGGCACAAAGAATTTTGGGGATCCGTATCTACAGAGATAGATCACGACGGATGTTATCCCTCAGTCCGGAGTCTTATATAGATAAGATTCTTGAGAGGTTCAGCATGACCAACTCCAAGAAGGAGAACCTTCCAATGGTCTCTGGGATGCAGTTGAGTAAAGCTCAAGCACCAAAGACATCGGAAGAGGTCGAGCGCATGAGTCGGATTCCTTATGCATCAGCTATAGGATCGATCATGTATGCCATGCTATGCACACGTCCAGACGTGGCATATGCATTGAGTATGACAAGTCGATACCAAGGCAATCCAGGTGAAACACACTGGATGGCTGTTAAGAATATCCTTAAGTACCTACGGAGGACTAAGGATTGGGTATTGACTTATGGAGGTGACACTGAGTTATGCGCAATCGGTTACGCAGATGCTAGCTTCCAAACGGATCGAGATGACTCGAAATCTCAGTATGGATTCGTTTTTACTCTTAATGGCGCTGCGGTCAGCTGGAAAAGCTCCAAACAAAGTGTTATAGCAGATTCTATGACTGAGTCC